>JAVQJV010010438.1:0-17810 GCA_036024995.1 Gadopsis bispinosus | reverse complement strand
ATGTTTATTCACTGAGCTGTATTGTTGTGATCTTTTTAATTCAATTAATTAATTAATTAATTATCCATATTGCTTATCCCGAAGGGTCGCGGGGGGGGGGGCTGGAGCCAATCCAAGCTAACATCTTACCAGAGCTTTTCACAATATTTTTCTCGAGAACTGATGGACAGATAGAAGGAGAGTATTGGACTTACACACCCAGAAAGAAAACCTCAAATTAATACTAATGTTGCTCCTTCTGTGTAATAAAAAAACTGTTTGCTGACACATTTGACACAACAACGTTAGAAGATGATAACATGTCAGCTCTTATATTTTACATAATTCAGTTTATGGGGCTTAAAGTAGGTGTGGCATAGTGGCATTCTTTGTGGCATAGTTGCAATAGTTGCTCCTTCATGTCATGACCAAGTTACTGCAGGCCACACTAATATGCAAAGCCAACAGCAAATCACATATAATTGAAAAGCCAATTTTAGATCAACTGGAAGATGCAGGTCTGAACTTATATAATTGTTGTTCAAATGAAAGACATTGTATGCTGAACATTTACATATTATAAGTTGAAATGCATTTGTGCATTTCAGAAATGACGAGCTTTATTTATTTAAAGGTGCTGAACCACACATGAGCATGGAAAGCCCTCTTTATCAGCCCCTTACCCACAATTAGTGCTATCTTCTAAACCCCGGGGCCACAAATGGAGCTTTAATGTAGCTGCCAGCTGAGCCACACGCAGCCCAAGAGCGCTCCAAACCTCCACCGCGCAGAGAGAATGTATCTCTTCTATCCTTCATACAGGGTCCAGTGTGCTCAGCTGGGGTATTGTAAACGGTGAACATTATGAACTTTCCACGGACCAAGAGATGACAGAGCAATCTGCAGAGTCTGCAGCACGCCGATCACAGCAGGGAGAGCAAAACTCCTTCGGTGTTGACACGCAGCAGCCACCATTGCCCAGAGCTAATGTCACACAACCGCTTCAAGGGAAGGAGGACTTTTCACTAGCGCGTTCTCTCCATTCTCTGTCAGAGCTATGTCCCAAGGCTAAAGATGAAATGGTGTTCACAATGTCAGCCAATATCAACAAGAAAACACACACACACTTGAATGTGCTGGTTGCCGTCATCCTCTCAAACTGTTCTTGAGGGTGATCAGAATGAATTTGCATATATTCTTAAATGTAAGCGCTGAACTCTGTAATTATGTGAAGCCCTGAGTGTGTGCGATAGACTGTGCCCATAATTGTTTGTGTATGGGAAGAGGGGACATGTTTTCAGCAGCAACGAAAGGGGAGGCGCCCTGACTGAATTCAGCCCCTCCAGCAGCTGTCTGACACAGCTGTGGCAATTCATAAAAGATACACTGGAGCACACACATTATGATAAACACACACACAGTGTTGAATCTAAGAAGGCCTCCTGGGGACGACACCTTCCTCCTCATGTTTCCGTGACACAAGCGATGATAATTAGAGTAATTCAAAGTCTCCTCAGAGCGAGGGACAGCGATGAGGCGAAGGCAGGCAGACGCTACTGAAAGCATCGCAGCAAGGCAGACACACTCACAGGGTTGACGCAGGGTTCATCCAGCTAACTGCCATATTGTAACATAACATTACATCACCAGGAGACCCATACTTTATTGCAAAGAAGACTGGGGAGCTGCGGCAGTCAGAGCGCCGAATCCTGACCACTAGACCACAAGGGAGCTGTTCTAAATTATGCTAAAATTAAGCAATGCAACAAGACTACTCTATTTGCTACAAAACAGGTAACAGAAACATGCCTAATTTGCAAATATTTCACGACATTCAAAATTTTGCTAAAATATTGTTAGACATTTGAATGGAGACAGACAACATCCCTGACCGAGAATCGAACCCAGGCCGCGAGAGCGCCAAATCCTGACCACTAGACCACCAGGGAGCTGCTTCTAAATGATGCTCAAATTACCTGTTGCAACGAGGCTACTCTAATTGTTTCAAAAAAGGTAACAGAAACATGCCTAATTTATACATTTTTCATGACATTCTAAATTTTGCTAAAAGCATTTTGACAGTTAATAGAGACAAACAACTTCCCTGACCGGAAATCGAACCCAGGCCGCATCGGTGAAAGCGATGAATCCTGACCACTAGACCACCAAGGACCTGGTTATAAACGATGCTCAAATTACCTGATGCAACGAGGCTACTCTAATTGTTTCAAAACAGGTAACTGAAACAAGCCTCATTTGCACATTGAAATATTTGCTCGACAGTTGAATGGAGACAAACAACTTCCCTGACCGGGAATCGAATCCTGTGCGCATTGGTGAAAGCGATGAATCCTGACCACTAGACCAGCAGGGAGCTGTTTCTAAATGATGCAAAAATTATGTGATGCAACTAGCCTACTCTATTTGCTAGAAAACAAGTAACAGAAACATGCCTAATTTGCACATTTTCATGACATTCAAAATTGTACTAAAATTTTTTTGACAGTTGAACGGAGAAGCGACTGATGTTCGACAAACTTTCTTATTTGCCAAAGCATTTTTCCTTTTCATGACATTCTGAATTGATGGATCACTGTGATGTACAGACATTGAAACATGGAAAATGTCATCATTGTGAATACTTTAAAAGACTCAGCTTGTGAGAAAGCCATAATGTTCACTTTCACTGACTGGGAATGAAACCTAGGTCATGGTGGTGAGAGCATTGAATCCTGACCACCAGACCACCAGGGAGCTGTTCTAAATTATGCTAAAATTAAGCGATGCAAGGAGCCTACTCTATTTGCTTCAAAACAGGTGACGGAAAGACACCTAATTCACACATTTTTCACGACATTCAAAATTTTGCTAAAATTTTGTTAGACAGTAGAATCTCATCCCCATACTGAACAGCTCTGTGTCTGCTGTGGAATCCCTCATGTTTCTGGGAACCACAATCTCACAGGACCTGAAGTGGACGCCTAACATCGATTCCATCCCAAAGAAGGCCTAGCAGAGGATGTATTTCCTTGCCAGCTCAGGAAGCTCAACTTGCCTAAGCAGTTGCTGGTTCAGTTCTACACTGCCATTATCCAGTTTGTTCTGTGTACATCCATCACTGTGTGGTTTGGATCGGCCACCAAACAGGAGAGAAACAGACTACAACGGACAGTCAGGTCTGCAGAAACAATCACTGGTGCCATCCTGCCATCCATCCAGGACTTATACATCTCCAGAGTCAGGAATCCGACAGGAACTATCTCTGCAGATCCATCACACCCTGGACACAATCTGTTCCAACTCCTCCCCTCTGGTAGACGCAACAGAACTCTGTTCTCCAAAACAACTTGACACAACAACAGTTTCTACCCAAAAGCCGTCACTCTGATGAACAGTTAATAACAGTTACCATCAGTTTCAGTCACATGATGTCAGGTCAATCCCTCATCTCCATTGGTTACATACACAGTTTTATACATGTAAATATAATCTACCTCATGTACAGTCATATTACACTCCTAGTCATCACAGCACCCTTTGCACTATACGCCACTACAATACTGTATACTAATGCTGCTGCTGTTTGTCTATATATACTGTATGTATGTATATATATTTATGTATACATATATATTCTCTTATTCATATTTGTAATTCTGTAAATAGATGTGTACCCTGCAGTTAATTTTTATTGTCTTTGTATTGTACCTTTAGAACAATGTTTAACCGGAGTCAAATTCCTCATATGTGTACAACATACCTGGCCAATAAAGCTGATTCTGATTCTGATTTTTTATGACATTCAAATTTTGTTAGACAGTTGGATGGAGACAGACAATTTCCCTGACCGAGAATCGACAGTTGAATTATTGTGGATACTTTGCTAGAAAGATTAACTGTTTGTAATAGAGCCATAACGTGTGATTTATCAAACCCGGATAGAGGACGTCTGACACTGACAGAGTGAGGTAGGTTTCAGTGAGGCTTTGAAGACTGAAATAAACTCTTTCTCTCGACACAGTGCATTCATTTCTTTGGTCAGATACCTGGTAGATATTCATAATTACAAAAGCTATTAAAGGTTATGACTAGCTATCGTCAGGGAGGAACCTCCATCAGATGACATCAGATTAAATTTAATTACATTTTATTTATATAGTGCTAAATCATAACTCATTCAAAGTGACACATTTGTTCATGCTTTGTTTATTTAAAATACCAATCACAGATTGGATGGATTTAGTTAAATTCAATTCACTTCGAGCAGAACCAGAAAAAGTCTCTGGGTGGGCGTCATCTGCCTCGACCTGTTGGGTAGAGAGATGACACCTCTGATGTGACTGGACGAAATATAATAATAATAATATAATACAGGACCCCTAAGGTCTTTATTGTCAAACATGAGGATACATTCACACACATCCCATGATGAAATTCGTCCTCTGCATTTATCCCATCCTGCTATCCTTCCTCCTGAGGACAGCCTGGAGCAGTGGTCAGCCTTCAATGCAGCAACCGGGGACCAAGTCCAAGTTCTTTATGCCCTATGTTGGTCAGGGACAGGACACTCATATGGCACCAAGGGGCAACTTAGGTTTCAGTGTCTTGCCCAGGGACACTTTGACATGTGGACAGGGGAGCTGGAATCGGAGCCTGTATCGGTGCTGTAATGTCTCGAGCCTGTCTCATTTGCTCTAATGAAACGCAGACAATGGCAGGATCTGCTGCAGGGTCAAACAAATTCAGGGAAGCAAATGCAACAAAAGATCTGAATTGCACCTGTAACCCACCACCGACAAAATTGTAATACATTTAGGTCAACTGCCATTAGAGGACGCAAACTCAAGCTGTGGAACCACACCGTGAAATCATGTAACCTTAATTTTGCAATCATACATTATTTTTCTGCTAGGAAAGAATAATGATTTTTGATTAGCACATTACTATTTAAAGAAATAGCTCAACGTGTTGGAAATATACTTGTTTTCTTTTCTTTCCAAGACTCAGAAGCCCAATGTTAATGTCAGGTCTGTGTGTTAAAAGCAGGGAACAGCCGAGCGCTACGCTAACTGAAATAAAGTCTGCACCAGCTGTCTAGAGTTCAAAAAGATGCTTCCTTGGAGCAATACAACTGTACCCTTCCTCAACCAAACAAATATCTGTCTCACCATAATGCTAGGCCTCTGCATACTCCTCCTTATTTTCAAGGCTGTGGCAATGTGGTTGCCATTCATGTGAACAGGGGACGAGCAGAGGGCTTGTTATTCACCTTGGCTGGAGCCAGTGTTTAGGGCAACCGATAGCCATAATCATGCCAATCCACCCCCCACCCCCCTACCTGGGATTGCTGTAGCCAAGGGCACGGATTACCACTAAAAACCAATTTGGAGGGACCGGAGCGTGCTGTGTCCATTGGAGTCAGAGCGGATATGAGAGGCAGGTTCTTTGTTCTCCCTGATATTTATCTGTCTGAGGCCGAGGAGGAGAGGAGATGTCGCTCCAAAGAGAGGTCTCCCAGGTCGGCGGCCTGGTATTAAACTGATCTTTGCATGTATCCCAGGGAGATAACACCACACATCACAGGGACAATCTGAGAGAAAGAGGCACCCAGATGCATATGGAACGGGTGTTGGATGGGATCACTGCCAAACACATGACTTCTGAATCAGGGATGTAGCCAAGGATAAACCCTTCTAAAGTCAGTTTGATCAGAGTTCAGCCTTCTCTTTGGGCTGACAGAAATCTGTATTGTGAGCATTTAAAATCAGATAAGAGTATTTAAAGGACATATAAAGCATAAATGAATGCATTTGTGATGTTTTTTGTTAACAAATGAATTTTACTTCCTGATAATTATTATGTTCATACGTTATCCACCTTTAGGCCACTACATCACTGCTCTTAACTCAACTTAATGCACCAACTAATTACAATTGCTATTTTTTAATTGTCCCTCGGTCAAGACAGTGAAATATATCTCCTCAGTGGCGTCCTGTGGGGACAAAATGTAACCCCCAGCTGCGTTTCCGTTTTCATCAGATACATCTCCCTGCTAATTGAACTTAAAAAAAAAATGTTTTCAAAGACTTGTGACTGTGTGAAAGTGTACACTAGCCTAGGTTGTGTGTGAAGTTGATTACCCTTGACTAGCTGCCTGTGAGTCTGGACAGACTGCAGTCCCAGCCTCTCTGGCACCAATGCAGAGAGGGAGCATGTCAGCAGCAAGGTGAAAAAGTAGCAATTACATAAAAGAGAGCAAGAGAGCGAGGCTCTCCTTGCTTCTCCCATTCTCTACCTCCTCCTCTGGGTTAAACCGGCGAGATCAATCCACAGCTGTGAAGTAGGGAGGGCACCTTGAAAATGCTGCTATTTATTTGCTTGAAATGTTCATTTTCCTTTCTTGTCCTCTTAAGGCCACTGAGGATTCCGCCATTGATTTCCACTTCAATAACTTGACCTCTGACCCCTGAAAGGGATGTGACGTCCCTTTGGCTGGCTGCTCACAGCCAGGTGTGGGGAGGGAAATCTCCAAGCATCTATTTCATGCTCTCACTCATGTACATGATTTAAAGTAAAGAGATTTTTTTTCCCCCACTTAGGTTAATTGCAGTCCCTATTTTGGTCCACAACAAGAGAGCAACGGGCAGTCGCAGACTTGCAGCTGTTTCATATTTTTACAAAAGCTAAAAAGGCCAGCAGCCTCCATTTCAGCTGTGAACCCTGAATCACCGAGAGACAAAATTGGAACATTTGCATGCATCTTGTAGACAGAGATAATCTTTGAGTAGCCTCATATCTTTTCAGTCTCCAGTCTCATCTTGGCATACACATGCCATATGTGAGTGCAATACGAGGGGACTTTTGCTGTTTGCACATGGACTCCCTGTCTGTAATGAAGTCTGGACCACCTGAAGGGATGCTGTCAAATAACGCAGGGTCATCTACGGGACCCAGCACCGCAAAACTGATGGAGCAAATGTATCTCAAGATCACAGCAGATTACAAAGATTGAGCGGTATAGCACATCAATCATTGTTCTAATTATGCAGGAAAGCTGCATTTCTGCTGAACACTGAACAAAGTACATCAATTTGCCCAAGTTATTGTGTTATCTTTAGGGAACTGTGACAGTAGATTTGAATAATAACACAGTGGTGGCTTCATTTGCATTGTGTTATTCTTTTTACAAAAATGTCCCAAAGTGCCTCACAGTCAAGAACAACAAAAGACAAAATGAAAGTTGCACAGTAACACAGACAGAGGCCAGAAGGATGATGGCTCCTTGGTGAATCAATTCAGCTCTTTTTATTAGGTACAAGTAGCTATACTACAGTGTAAAAATACTCTGTTACTCTGTTAAGTAAAAGGCCTGCATTCAAACGTACTTACTTAAGAAAAAGTACAAAACTATTAGCATAAAAATATACCTAAAGAACCAATATTACATGTACTCATTATGCAGAATGTCCCATTTCAAAATAATATATAATATATTACTGGATTATAATTAGTGATGTAGTAATGTGTTCATCACTTACATTTTTTTACTTTACATACTTAAACCTTTATATAATTAACCTATAATAATATTTAATAATTTAATAGCTGATTTAGATTTTGTATTAATAATCTAAACCTGCAATTTCACCCATTCACACACACGTACGCTCACCTCCATCTCCATCTAAGATCAGGGACAGGTCATGGTCAAAGTCAAGAGGGTCGACTGACACAAAGTAAACTGCTGTCTCTGGCAAGCTTGTAGCTACCATGAGGACATGAAATGTTACTGTTATCATAAGTAATATTGTGAAATTACAGATGTGGAGTTTTGTTCGGAGGAGCCTTCAAAACAGGGTTTAGACCATCGTGCACGAAGCAAAACATTTCAGAAAATATAAAGAACAGTTAAGTACGGAGATGCAAGAGAAAGAGGAAGTAGAAGAAGATAAAGAGAGGAACAGGAAAGGATCAGGGTGAAGGATGAATTTTTAAACAGTATTTTAAATTTAGCTGTCCAGGTTTTACTTTTCTTTTAAATATGCTACTTTTATGTTTGCCATTTCTTATACTCTTTAATGCTTTTTACTTGCTCTTAAATATTACTCAAGTTTTATTTTTCTTAACTGCATTTCTGTTTTATGGCATTCTGTTGTGTAAAGCACTTGGTGCATTTAATATCTTTGTTGTAAAGCACTTTGAACTGCATTTCTTGTTTGAAAGGTGCTACATAAATAAAGTTTATTATTATTATTATATAACGTTAAATATATACTGCAGCATAATCTGACCAGGGATGTGATCCGAAACGGTTATATCAGCATTTTTTCCTTTCATCTCGACTTTAAAGCTGCTAATCTTCATATAAACAATGGAAACTATGTGAATCTCTCAGCTGATTGTGCTTTTATCACTGGTATTTCCAGATGCAACAAGCAGCTGTTTTTCAGTGAATAAGCTCTGATAATGCCACTCTAACAGCAGACAGACACATTTAGCAGATAAAGAGGCAGATATTTTCCTCAGGAGACATCATGTGGCCGGTAACATGGCTCCTTGTCTGCTGGGTGAGTAAATGGGCAGCTGTTTGCTGACAATACACCCATATTAACTTTATAAGGTGATCATGTGTAAATGGTGTGTTTCCACTTGTTGTGCTCTCCATGTGCAGTCAAAAGAAACAGTGAATACATTTCCTATATATTATTATTACATCCTGTGTTGACATTCAAGTTTGCCAGCTGGCAGTCTTGTCCTTCTTGTCAGGACGGCAGGGTGTGGCGGAGGAAAAGAGGGACCCAGATGCGTACGGCGGGAATGAACAGGCTTTAATACAGATAACAACGAAAAAGGCACTTACAAAAGGCAAGGCAACCGGGGAGCCAAAGAAAGGAAAGCAGCAAAACCATCACACATGCGCCATGCGACACACAGCGTAGACATAGACAATGACGCCACAGAGAACCAAGCAACCGAACACACTTAAATACACAGGACACTAACGAGGGGATGGACCACAGGGGACCACAGGGGAACAGGTGAAAACACTCCACCAATCAGGGAAACACGAGGGAGGCTGAGACGGGACACTAACTCAAACACAGGAGAACCAAGGCAACAAACCACACAACCCAGAAAACGTCACACTTCTCTGCGTTTGCTCGTTTTAATGCTCTGCATTACCAAATATTGATCAGTGGGCTCATAACTCAAAATCTTGTCAAAGTTGAGGAATAGTCTTTTGGGGACAAACATGATAATGGGCATACATTTTTCACTTTCTTAGCCCACAGCTGAGTCCATTATTCAAATCAGCATGACATGTGAATCCAGAACTAGACGTTATTGGCGATAGACTGCAGGAATAGATAGGTATCAGCTGTACGTTATCAGAGCCGAGGCGGAGAGGTCTTATCTCAGCAAGGCAGGGCTCTCGCAATCCAGTCTCACGCGCACACCCATCCCCATGCACACAAGCGCGAATATACAGTACAAAAATCCATACAAAAAAAACACACAGTCAGCGTCGATCTCTGTCATTGTCAGGTATCATGAAAGACCAGTGTGTTGTGGCCAAAGATGAGCAGCACTGGACGACAACTGATTGAAAAGTTTATTAACCGTCTGAATGGACGGGGGAGCATTTTGTCGCCACGCCTGCTGCTGTTGCACAGAATGAATTCACTGCGACCAGACTCGGCTCGAATGAATGACTGCGTGCTCACAGTCCTGAAGAAATAGCAGAAAAATACATCATACATACAACAATACATATTTCCATGGGAATTAGAACTTTTCAGAAGTTATGTATCATTCCATTTATTTAAAAAAAGAAAAAAGTACGCATTCTGTAAATGGATTTCTAAAGTTTGTTAAGTAAGTGTAAGAGTTTAGATATGGTACAGTATGAAAAGAAATTGAGCAATAAAAGATTCCAGTAAAGGTTAGAAGAGGGAAAGTGATTAAGTTTTATTAATGTTTTGTTTTAATTACAATGTTTTTAATTTCATTGTGTTACCACATTTATCCAATCACTGAGTCCGATTTTATCTCTAATTTGCATTTACTTAGTTCTAGCAGCTTGGCCTATTGCATCAGACAAATGAGCTAAAGCTAAAATAACCAACAAAGATGAAGCTGTTTGATGAGCAGCTGTCTCACCTGCAACATCACCTGACAACCGTTACACTTCCTGCTCTGGACACATGACAGGGAAAATATGAAGACTGCACAGAAGGGGGAGACACTCGGACCACCGACGGATGGACATCACTGTGACAGTCACAGCCGTTATGCTATATGCACTATTCTGCACTACGTTTAGCTAGTTACTCAAATCATTGAATCACATTTGTAGAATTATAAAGTGTTTTATAGATAAAGATAAACTACATGTTTGTGTCTCTCATTGCATCCAGCACAGAGCTTAGCATCTGTTTTTCTGACAAAAAAAATCCATGGAGATCTTTGAAAAGCCCACAAGGCTGTTTAAAAACACTTAGCACTGTCCTCATATCCAACTGGGGAAAAAGATATTCTGTCTGCTGCGCAATACAACAAAACCTTTCCTCTGTTTAATACCCAGGTAGCATGTAACGTAATATGTCCTTGCTCATTCTGTACAACCACATATATAAAATAATCGATATACAATAATAAAGAGTTACATTAATATAAACAAATATAACTGATTGAACTTTTTAAGTTTTAAGTACAAATCGAGAACAGACGAGAGTAGCAGGATATCTGCCTCCACCTGTTCGACTGGCAGTAATGACATGTGGTCAGTCAATCAATCAAATAAATGCATCACTGCCCATCACCTGATAGTGATTGACAGTTACAATGAGATACCTATGATACTGGAGGCGGTGCCCCGCTCAAGGTTAGCACCCTTGTAGCGTACATGTTCTGAAACAAGCGCGCCTGAGAGGTTAAATATTTCACGTAGAAACCCTTCCAATATTGAGCCCATGTCAGAAAACCAACCATGCAGGAAATTCCAAATGACCTTGAGAAGCTTAGCAGAGCTTGTGGCCAACAGATGCGCAGACTGAGGCCGTGCAGAGCAGACAGCCCCTTTGTATTGTCAAGACAGTACTGTAGGCTACATACCAATAAAAAGAGCACGTGTTTAGGTTCTTCTGTTAAGCCATGTTCAATTTATACATTTAGCTTTTCCATCTGTGTGTGAAAGTTAAAAGGAAGGTTTGCAAGGTAGGGATATATGGACTGACTGGGGTACGTATGGTGCATTTGTGTACATGTGGGTCAAACAGATGAACTGGAATAATACGGGGCATCCTTTCCGATTCTAAACGCAGTGGAGGCTGTTCTATTTATTTTCAGATCAGATCTCAAACATAGAAGGGCGACATACTCCATTTTGTGGGGGGCTGCTTTGCATGTCTTGACCGTTTCATCCGCAGCAATAACACCAGTGCTATAGTGAAATGGCATGAGGTTTCTGAGCATCACTCTAAATGATTTTCTTGCAGTCGTCTGCGGGGACTGTCAGCGATCGACGACCCAATCACTGATCAGTCGAGCCAGACCACACGAGCCGAGCTGTCCAAGAGCAGAGAAGGACAAATGATTGGGCTGCTATTTCTGTGAGCAATAGACCATAAACATCTACACTCAGTCCTGAATGGCCATCACCAATTGTATGTCTTTTGAAAGGTTGTTTTCGGGCACGAACCAAGATTCTTCAGCTGTAAGTAAAACACAACTAAATATGAAGGCTTCTATACAACCAACATCGCATGTATAGATGCACTGTAAAAATGATTTATTCTGAGGGCCAAAACACTGCACAAAACACATGAATGATAAGGTAACACAACAATTCAGACAATAGACAGATGACAGATGACTTTACATGCACCTTAGGGTCTTGTTTTTATGTCTGCTTTTATGTCATTTATATTTATTGTATTGTGTATAGAATGTTTAAAATGTTTAATTGCTTTTTATTTAATTTCTTCTGATTTTAGAGCTGCTGTAACAGTGTATTCTCCGCCTGTGGGATTAATAAAGTTTATCTTATCTTATCTTAATATCATATTTCAGCGACATTTCATAAAATATTTTAGACACTGTGACATAAGAGAAAGCCCAACATTACAGAAAACACGACAGCAATAAACATATTAACAAAAGAGAACATGTCGTTTAACAGACTGGAAGACAAAGAAGGAAACAGGATGGCCTCTAGCAATTATTTACCCGGGATGGCAAAGTTTGAACTCTTGTTCAACTTGTTCAACAGCTGGCTGCTGTGCCACAAGGACACGGCTGCTACAGGTAATAATTTTAGCCTGTTTGAAAATTAAATAAGAAGATGTTACATAAAAGGTTCCCTATGTTGAGGGGAAAACCTTATCACTGATGTCTTCCAGGTATGTTTGTTCATACTGTGGGAACTTTATTTAGAGTCACTCTTCCATTTTTTGTGAAGCTGCTGGGTTTTTATAAAGTTCAAGTGAAGAGACAAGCTGGATAGGTTTTCATAGCATTGCCCATATAAGTGACCTCTTTACACTCTGTGACTCGGCCACAGGTGCTTCCCAGTGCATTCAAACATTACTTTTTCTAACCGGCAGCAGTTTGCATGGGTTTGTACTGTCTGCCTGGGATGACTTTATGGAACTTTTGATTGGACTTTAGTTGATTTAGTTTAATAGTTACAAAGTCCAATTAAACTTTCCATAAGGTAATGGTCAAACCATCATGAAGTGGTTACTAGAGCTTGCTAGCTACCTTTAGAAGGCTATCGATACTGCTGCCTGTTTCACGAAGCAGGCTTTCCAAATGTAGGCCAGGTTGATACAATGGGAAGACTGTTTGTTGTATAATGAATAATTTAATGATACTGGATGATGGATGTGGAATAGTAGAGGGAGAAGAAAATAACTTCATAACAGAATTGCAACAAAAGAAAAAAAACACCACCAATGCCACAACAAATCCTTGCAGTCTAGTATGACAAGGCTTCAGGATAAATAATGAGCAAGGAAGGACAACTTCAGACATGTTTGCATTTAATCTCCTTTCTTCCAGGGCCTTAATGCCAGCAATCCATTCAAACTTAGATCTGAATCAATTCTGATTTTGAGTTGAAGATAATATTGTGCCATCCAACAGTTGACATCACTGAGACAGTCTAAGACGGCAGCTCGGCTATTTGGGTCACCGGGTCTCAGGGGGAAGGTATATCTGTGTGTCGTCTGCGCAGCCATGACAAGAGACATTATGACGTATGATTTCACCGAGTGGAAGCATGTAGATAGAGAAAAAAAACATTTGACCTAAAACTGAACCTTGCAGGTACCACAGGTAATGTGAGTTGTAGGAGATGAATAATTGCCTATGGTGACCATGTAGGCTCTTTCTAAAAGGTAAATAAATTTTACTTGCGTAGCGCTTTTTCAACCATGACGCTTCCCAAAGCGCTTTTACAGATTTGTCTCATTCACCCATTCACACACTGATGGCGACGTAGCTGCCATGCAAGGTGCTGACCTTCATCGGGAGCACCTTAGGGTTCAGTGTCTTGCCCAAGGACACTATGACGTGTGGACAGGAGGAGCCGGGATTATCTTTGGGATTAATGGATGACCCCACAGCCACCCCAGGTACAAATAAAACCAACGAAGTGCAGTGTCCTTGATGCCAACCAAGGTTTCAGTACGGTCAATTCAAATGGCATGATCTGCGGTGTCAGAAGGTGCACTCGGGTCTAAAAGATTTCAAATTGTACCTTCTCCGCTGCTAACAGGAGATCATTCAATACTTGGTGCCGTTTCTGTGCTATGAAACCAATATGAAACTTCTCAAAGACGTTATTATGACACATAAAAGTTGGGTTGAAACCATTTTTTCTGAAACTTGATTAGAAATAGAATTTTATAAATTGGCCTTAAATTACTAAAACCGGACGAATGAACACAGTCTGGGGGCGTAATTTGTTGCCTTATCTCTTAGGCTCTGTCATCCCCCCCTTCCCCTGTCATTTTACTGATGCCTCACAAGAGGTCTGTGGGAAGATTTACATTCTTTTTAAAGAGTCAATTACCTTGAATAAAATTCTGAAGTTAGAGTGATTAGCAAAAATTTAAATTAGAGAAGAAGGCTGCTTTTGCTTCTTTAACTGCCTTTTGATAATCATTCATTGCGTCTTTCCAGATGTCATAACATACATGGAAACCTGTTTTTTCCATTTTCGATCCTTTCTCCTTCAGTCTCTCTTTAATTCCTGGGTGGACTCGGTTAGCCATGTCTGCTGTGTTCTATTTGACTTTTATATTTTTACATACTGTATGACTTTCCTGTTAATGTGCTGCTAACTGGTGTTTGAAAAGCTTTAATACCTACAAGTGCAATATTACAGACCATTTAAGTACTTTCCCTATTAACCTTTTGGTGCTGCTGAGCATATAGCATAAATATTGGATAACAGTTGTACCTCTCATAACAGCAAAATGTACTCTAGGGTTCTATTGATATACTACAGTAATTAGAGGTGACCCAGGACTGTTGTTGTTGGAGCGACTGGTTCAGGAGGTAGAGCGGGTCGTCCATTAATCTCCGGGTTGGCAGTTCAATTCCCGGCTCCTCCTGTCCACATGTCGAATTGTCCTTGGGCAAGGTCAGCACCTTGCATGACAGCCACGTTGCCATCTGTGTGTGGGAACAGGTGAATGAGACCAATCTGTAAAGTGCTTTGGGAGCCGTTAACGTTGAAAAGCACTACGTGAGTCCATTTACCGTGTCCCACAGTAATAAGAGTTGATCTGGGACCGGGAACAAGTTTGGAAAAATAGATTCCTGATCTGTCATGCCAATAAAGCTTATTTTAATTAAGTAATTACTAATGAACGAGTGGCTACTAGTTCAGAGCTAATCAGGAGCAACGTATACACAAAGTGGTCGTTATTCCAAGTTATGGATACTTATGAACTAATCATTACCTATTGATTCATTAACATGGTAGCTCCCTCTGTTCTCCAGTAACTGATCATTGTCAACCATATAGTCCTCAATTCAGAGTTACAGAGTTACAGAGGAGCAAATAATTCACCATTCACTGATTTGTTTCTCTCTCATTTCTTAGTAATTACTCACATTTCTCATTTCCTAGTAATTACTCACATTTCCGTCCAGTCTTCTCCACTTGTTCCTATCTTGTGGTGGGCAAATAAAAGACCGACCAGCTACATCAACATGTTGTCTTGCCTGTAACTGATGTTAGGAACTCGTAGTTATGTCCCCGCCACGACCCTAGATAAGAGTGTGGACGTAACATCTTTGTGTACCGCACTTTGATGACAGTGAAGCTCGAAGCACCAATAATGTGAAAACATTATGTGCCGGTAGTAGCAGAAAGTAAGGCAGCATATCGTTGTTATGCTCGAAGGGGATTGTGAGGTGACTGAGAGCTATCGTCAATCGACTGAGTCAACATTCAGACACTCGACCTAATGTCGTTGAAAACAACAGCAAGTTTGAACTGCCATTAGATCTGAGTGGCTAAACTAATGATGTGGCATATGATGAATAAACCTGGGGGCTTGTTTCCATCCCCAGACTTTCAGATTGTCATTAAGGTCAGGAAGGTAAAGCTGATTGTCACAGTTTCAAAATGACATTTTGGCCCCAAAAATGTGCCCGTGCCTCCTCCAAACCGCCACTGAAAGGTCAAGCTCTCACAGTTCCTGTGGCTTAGCACTCAATTAGTTGAAAATTGCCTTTGTCTGCTGGGAGCAGGTGATAATTGCTATGGGTCACGAGTGATAATTGCCAGCAAACCCCTCCGAGCCACTGCCTATTAAAAGGAGTTATTTAAATCGCATCACCTTTGGGGTGCTTCTGTCTTTTATGTGTGTCTTTAATTGGGGAGCAGATTTATGAAACTTTTCCCGTCACCTGATCGGCTCAGACCTACAGCGCAGTAGGGAAACTCAAGTCTCAAAACTTGAGGAGCCGCAAAAGACCTTACAAATTGTCGGGACAAACTGGACAAGCTGTCCCTCAAGTCTTGTGTTGCTTAAAGTGCACACACTCATCAGTCAGCTGTCTCCAGAGGAACTCACATTTCAGATCATGTCTGAAGCACTAGCTCAACTGTTACAACTCTAATTTAAAGTGGGCATAGGGACAGCAGTTTTTTACTAATTAATTGGTTGGTTTGTCAAAAGCCTTCATCTTTGTGTTTTAGGCTCCATGAGTACTAAATTTAACTCTGCTGCGGTGTGATACTTAAAGTCAAACTTGAGTGGTACAAAGTGAGAGAACATGAAAGCATGTGGAACCAGAAATCAACTCCTGTCTCATGACAGTTAAATACTCCAAAAGAGCAGGTTATGTAAGACAGCTAATAAGATACATTGGCTTCACCAGACTGTTTTGTTAAAAGAGTACGATCCTTTTGTCTTCCTGCAACAACTCAACCTCTCACGAGACTCCAGAGCGAGACCTTTCCCTCAGCGAGAGTTTCTGTTTCTGGTTGAACAAAAAGGATCTTACTCTTTAAACAGTCTGTCCTCTGTGTCCATCATGTTGTCAGACACTTCAGTGGCAACAACAAGACCTTTAAGTGGACAAATGTTTCACGGGTGTAATTGGCCCAAAGGATTATGTTGCAGACATTGCAGCCCGGCGATGTACTGGACCAATTCCAAAACTTTTAGTATTTCTCATTTTGACCTGAAAATTCTCTTGTTTTTTTTTTTTTTAAAACTGGCGTTTTGCTAAAAACATGAAGATACTCTATCTAGGTTTGGTTTCCACCTAAATACTACTTGTATAGCGTTCTCCAGTTCTGTGCAAGGCTTGTGATTTGGCCATATAATTAACACGGAAATTGCAGAGGTACAACAGTAAAACTGATTTAGAGACAAAGACACCCAAGGGTGTTTGAGTCTGACGTGAGCGCGACCTGAAAATAGGACTCACGTAGTTCCCAAAGAGAGGGAAGGCTGTGCAAACGTAGGAGAGAGGCAGAGGTTGTTAAGTACAGCAGAGAAGAAAAAATGAGGAAGAAAGGAACACAATGGGGAAGGAAGGTGACAGGAACAACCAGTCATCAGAGCAATTCATTGTGTGTTTAACAGCCTTGGGAGTCATATCCTGAGGACAACACCCCTGGGGAAAGTGCAGAGTAAGCCTTTTCTAATGATCCCAACTGTAAAACAGGACATCTAATCTGTAGAGGAGGATTGCTAAGCCAGAACTATCGACCCACATAAAGTTCCTCGATATGTGGCTTATGACCCAAAAGAAGGTATAAAATATGTGCTGCAACCTTAACTACTTAAATAGTACAGCACCAGAACTGGCTTTAACCCTGGTTACAAGAACCCATTTAGAAGTTAGGTTGTTCTTTTTTTAAATGCTATTTATCTTAATGTTCACATGGCAGAGATTTAATGGCCACTGTATTTACTCCTCCTGTCCATACTGGCCATAATCTGATCCTACCATGACAGCACAGCAGAAAATCAGCCAAAGCTAATATGAGTCATCATCAGTCTGAGTCCACTCAGCCTCTCTGTCCCACTGTAACCAGTCCACTCAACCTGTGTCCCACTGTAACCAGTCTACTAAAACCATCTGTCCCACTGTAACCAGTCCGCTCAGCCTCTGTGTCCCACTGTAACCAGTCCACTCAAACCATCTGTCTCACTGTAACCAGTCCACTCAACCTCTGTGTCCCACTGTAACCAGTCAGCCTCTATGTCTCACTGTAACCAGTCCACTCAAACCATCTGTCTCACTGTAACCAGTCCACTCGACATCTATGTCCCACTGTAACCAGTCCACTCAAACCA
>JAVQJV010010432.1:0-24495 GCA_036024995.1 Gadopsis bispinosus | reverse complement strand
TCATAACAAAGTTATCTCATAGCACTTGTTAATATAGAGCAAGTCCAAGCCAACTCTATATGTACAGACCCAACAATTCCACCATGAGCAAGCACTATGCGACAGTGGCAAGGAAAAAGGCATTTCACAAAGCCTTTAGAAACATAATTATGTAAAAATATTGATAAGTGCAGTATTAGTAGCTCTAAATTATGTCATCGTGATAGGAATCTATTCAGCAACTTCCTACACGTTTTTAACCCCACATAATTTTCTTGGTAAATGTGTGTCGCTTACGTATTGCTTATTATAAAACCTTTCCGTGTGCCCATTCATCCAGTACATTGTGAGTGCACTAAACAGTGTTTTACATTACTTTAACAGTGGATACCAAGAGTTTAAGAGATCTTTAACGGAATATTACACAGGACACAGACCAAGAAACACTGCTGGTGGATATCTCTGAAAGATCCTACATTAAGAAAGATCTTTCATATTGGAGACCTTGTGAGTGTGTTGGTGTTCGTGCACACTTTTAGCTTATGTGGTCATCGCTCCAAGCTCATAAATAATTCAGCTTCAACTGATGGCTTCCTCTACAAGCCTGAACATCACGGGGAAAAAATGCTGTTTCACATGCACACAGAGCTTGTTGGCTCTGTTCTTGACACTGGCCTCTCTGCTTATTCCCAAGGTGAGCCAACAAAAACAGCACTGCAGGATGAAACGCATTGTCCCTGCCCTACGCACACCCGGCCAACACACTTGCACAAATCCAGAAATCAGAATTATTCAAACAGAAAAATACCTGAATTGGTTATGGAACTGGATTTCTAATACTATAATCTGCCAACACTTTCTTAATAAGTTCAAATGTGGACCACAAATTTACAGTTTTACAGTAAGAACGCACAGACACAGGGCCTACTTTCAGGCATTGGTTCTTGTCAGGCAGCACTGTGAATTTATTATTTATGATTTGATGTCATTTTAGTTCCATAATTTTAATTGGGGTAGCATTTATAAAAGAATTATATGAAATATCACCTTTATTTGCAGAGCACTTTTCTGAAACCATGTTACAAAGTGCTTCATACAAGGCAACAACTTCATAACAAGCAGATCATAAACATTTCCGACAGATTAATAACAAATGAAACAAAGAAAATGTTGAGAGAATATTACATCTCAGTTGTCACTTTTCTCTGGGAAATGGATCTGAAATTAAGAAACAGACTGTTTGTCTGCTGGTCCACCGGCACCATGCTCTCTCCCTCTAGCCATCCCTTTGTCCCTCGTTTTCCTTCAGTTCCTTGCTTCTTTGTACGGCAATAAAGTCGTCATGGTGTGGGGCCACAGACAGCAATAAAACATCTGGTAGAGCAATGGCTTCATCAATTATTCATGAGCCAGAAAGTTTTGTTCCTCCGCTGAGAGGAGGAGGGTCGGACTGCCCACCAGAACACAGCAGAGGAGAAGAAGAGAATTCATTCACTGTTACAACGGGGTCCCAAAGCCTCGCAAACAACTTGGGAGAGCAAAGCAAGTCTTGGATGACAGCATCTGTCTTTCTTCAGGTCCTCTACGGATCACTGCTACTTTCTCCTGACCTGAAATCTCGGAGCAATGTAATATGGAATACTTGTACACAAAAGAGGCCATTCTTCAACGGTGGCACAGACACACAGCCACATGCTCCTGAACCTCTGCACAGCACAACACAAGAAGCCATTGACAGAGAGGGAGACAGAGAGACACAGAGAGCAAGAGTTTGACAGTCATGAGACTCCGATAATAGCACTTTATCTCTAACTTAAAGTGAGATTTCCCTTTTTGAAACAGCACCAAGCAGTTTGAGAAATGCCAGGCTGTGTTTTAGCTTTTCACCTCACAGTGAAGTGGCTTCTTGAAACTACCCAATGATGTTTTAAATGCAAATTCCAGAGGTTGCTCAATTGTAACCTGTGAGAACTCAGCACGGCTTTAGTTAAAAGGGGAAACATGTTGATTTTAGACGTCAAAATCTCCTTCCTGATCATGGAAACTATAGCTTGCATCAGCTTGACAGTTTGGCTAAAGAAATGACATCACTCTTACTACAAATTTGAAGACAAAGTCCTGCCCATATCTTCCACACACGGGGTGGGGTGGGGGGTGATTAACACAAACCATGGCCACAAACCATGGCTTCTACCAGGTTAAACTAACTATTTTTGCACAACTTCCTTCCTTTCCGGCAGAGAAGTTACAAATGATAATAGTCTATAAAAGCTGATAGAAAGTAAAGTAGGTAACCATCATTTTTTAATCAGCAGAACATATAGGTCACATAGACATGTCAGACTACACTGACAGCTTCCTCTTCCCTCTTAGACTGTGCCGAAGCCTCATGATGTATCCATCATTTCCAAAATGTATCCATGAAGTTCTGCCTTGCATGATTATAACGGTGCAGGCTGAAATACAGTGGATCTATCCTTTAATGATGGCCCCCTTACATTTAGACATGTTTATTAATGTATTGGTTGACTATAATTATAATTCTTGGGCGCTCCTAAGTGGGGGCTGGAGTTTTCATTATTAAACACTTAACCATTCAAATATCTCCTTAGAACTACATTATGTTGTTAAACCATTTAATAAATAGTTTATATACTGCTTATGAATGGTAAATGAGAGGGGTTTAAGTGAAGTCTATGGTGTACGCTTGATTCAAGGTAAAACACTGGATGTGGGGTTTCTTTCAGATGAGAAATATTTTAACTAATTTAACTCGCTTTACATGGATTGTAGTCCAAGGTCAATGTCTTCCCTTCACCATGGATACAGTTCGAAGATTCTAGAATCTTGGAGACCATACTGGCCCAATCGTAGCATCTACACACTCGTCGTCAGTGAGTTTGGGAAGCGGAGCGTCCATTATTGATAAGCTGAGTCTGATTAGCAGTCAGGTTGGTGCCAGCTCAGTTCCTCACTAAATTTCTGTTAAACCTTGTCTCTTGTCTTTGGTGCTGGATCATGTGTCATGAATGACAAAGGTCTCTTGTCTATTCGCTCTGTGTAGCCTCATTTAAAGGGAGAGTGAGACATATTGAGGGTGAGACATATTGTAGTTAGGCAGAAATAGAGGCTGGTTTAGATAAGAAAAAAAACACAAAGGTAGGGCAGAGTAAAAAACAAAGAACATACAAGGAGCTGAAAGAAAAGTAATTTTCTTCCCTTGCTGACCAGCCCCCATTCCCTCAACCATGCTGACACGCCACCTATCTGCCAAACTACCTAATGAGCATTCAGACAATCCCTGAATGTAAATGAGCAATGTAAATGAGCAGCGGGCAGTTGTGCCAATTGTGTCATCAGTTCTTTATTATTACACCCTTTGACAGTGCAATGCCATTAGCAGCTTAAATAGCACCTCCTAGAGCACAAACTGAACCCCAGATAACAATACACTTTTTTTTTCCACAAGATCATCAGCAGCTAGTTGGTGAAACAAGAAGAGGAACAAGAGTTTGTGCTGCTTTACTGTAAAATCCCTACTCAGAATATTGTCATAACTTTCAAGCAACAATCTTTCATGGATACAGATAAGAGTGCATCACGTGGTGCTAAAATAAAGATTTGATGGATATAGATTAATGTATAGACTGCAAATGAGCAAGATACATTAAAGTTACAAGTTTGGATTTTCTTTCCAAGAGTTAGAGGAGAGGATTGATAGTCTCCTTTCTGTGTGTTAAGTTCAGAGCTGGAGTCGGAACACAGGTTAGCTGAGCCAACATGAAGCTTGGGAGAAAGGTGAAACAGCTAGGCTGGCTCTATTAAAAGGTAAAGAACAAAATGTCTCCCAGCACCTTTAAAGCTTACTTATAACCACTACTTCTTTAAGTGGAGGCAGCAAAGTGGGGTGTGAGATGAGGCCTCCCTTCCCATCCTCCTTCACTCTTTATCTTGGATCTCATCAGCTGCTTCACCCAGGAACGTTGGTATAAATGATTAATGGATGATGCCATTTCCCTGCTGAGCATTCATGCAACGCTGAATAGGTGGTGCTGTGCGAGACGCAGACAATTACCCCGTTTTCCCGAGCAAGCAAGAAGTATAATGTGTTGGTGCGCATAACTGTACAGAGACGCATTTCACCCTTACCTGCCGAGTAGGGCTCCTGCCTCTCCACACACACAAACTCCTTCCTCTCGTACTTGGCCCGGATCCATTGTTCCCGCAGGAGCCTGCAGAACAGTTGGTGTTGTTAAAATAGTTGGAGACGTCACATTAACTTACATGGATGTGGAGCCTCCGAGCTACGTTTCATGCTAACTCTGAACAACAGCAATCAAATATCACTTAGCTCCTCTTCTGATAGTCATCACTTGCCTTGTCTTCCATCTATCGTGATATGGATTATACAGCTCGTGATCGTCTTTCAGCTCTCACATCCATCTTTATTAGACATGTGTGTGCATCTTCAGCATGCGAGACACCGTCATTTCACCATGCTTAACCATCTATGTCGCGTTCAACAAATCAGCATCACAGTACATAATGTAATAGATGTGTACAGTGCTCAAAACCCTTCACGCTTAATGGATTTACCATTTTTCTCTTTATTATCCAATCATTTTTTCCTTTGTACAGTCTTAATCACCCCTCGTAAACACAATGCAGGTCCACTCCAAAATAAACTTTGCAGCTCAGTGTTTTGTTCTTACGTACTACTATTCATGTCACTGGACAGTTAAGAAGAAACCCATGTACCGAACTGTGGCTTCCTGTTCAGACTACAGGAACTTGCCATTCTTATCACGGAGGAGTTTCTGCATGTCAGTTTGGCGACCAAAACCACTTGTTCATGACATGTTAGTGAATGCATCCACAATAATTGCAGTCTTACAGATGCTATCAGTAATATTTTACTGTCTCTTTGCAGACAACAATATACATGAGCAGAGGGGGGAGGGACAGACTCTGAAAACTTCAGTACTGACGCAGAGTGGTATTAAGTTAATTATGGTAACAATGACTCTTTATACCGGATTTAAATTTAAGTGTCATATTTTGACTACACCTTTCACATTTGAATGAAGCTGGTTTTTACAAAGTCGTGGATGTTCAAAAAAATTTTGTGTCGCATATCCATCAATGCTGCAGATTAATGACTCAATGTCTAAATGATCTTTAGGTGGTACAGAGGTGGAAGAAACACCTGGATAAGACATTAAGTAGGGCGAGGGAAGACATCACTTACGTGCAGTCTTTGTGTGTGGGACGGTAGTAGAAGGCAGGAACTATCTGTTCAAATTTGGCCTTGGCATTATTGTTACCCACAGAGGTCATAAACTGCAGAGGGGAGGAAGAGAAACATTGGATGTTTGTAAAAGATACTGTGTGTCTGTGCATTTGGTTGATGAGGGCAGGTTGCACACTCTCAGTCTCACGCACACACACACACACACACACACACACACACAATGAGATGCTTGCAACTCAGCGTTTGTGTGGCTGACACCTTGCCCAGAGGAAGACTGTGCCTCTGCCATGGCTGCTGCTTGTTTTGTGCATCTGTATTTACTGCTCAGCATGCATTAGCACACAGCTAGGAAACTACAGGTCACACATGCACGCACACACACAAATCAAGAAAGACAAACAAAAGAAAGGGGCTAGTGACAAAACACACCACAAGCCTTCCTTTATTGCACACTTTCACACAAGCACCCAGAGTGGAGAGCAGCATGATACGGTTAATCCGTCTGAACCAGATGCATGAAAACAATGTGTTTCTCTTTTCACCTCATTCCTGATATAGTCTACAGCACAAACACCAACACACAAAGATATTGGTTGTATCTGCCAGCTGCTGGCTCATGCCTCTCAGGCCATGCTGAATTGAGACAGATGACTTGTCTTAATCTTCCAAGCAGGGATGCAGGGGCGGAGCAGCAGGCAGAGAGTGCTGCTCGCAGCGGAGCAGGGTGGGCTGGGCGAGGGCGAGGACAGAGGCCGCAGACGTTTCCTTCAAGCAAAGTTTCAGACTATGATCGATGGCTGGTCTTCTCTTACAAAACACAGGGCTTCCTTGTTCAGGCTTTGTGTGAATAAATAAAACAAAATCATTCAACACTTAACATTCACAACAGACAGGAGTTCTCACCTCCACCTCAGAGGAGCTCCAGGGATCCAGCGGGATAGATTTCACCTTGCTGATCTGAGCAATGTTTCTGTGGAGGCCTGAGCAGCTGTGACACACAAACACGCCCAGCGTGTAGGATGCCCACTCCGGATCTGCAACGCAGCACAAAGACACATGTAGATGTACACAGAATTCATTTAAAAGCATTCAAAATAACTGAGCGCAGGTAGACACTGATGGCTCAGCTCCGCCATAGTTGAAGTAGGTTGACCATAGTGAACAGCAGACAGCCAAAACAGTGGTTGACACATTATTACAGGCAGACAGAACACCGGGACAGAAAAGAGCAGAAACTGGTATGGATAGAAATCTGACACAAGGTGTAGGCCAAGTAAGATCGGGGGTAATGACAGAGAGAAGAACGCAGAGAGACTATGGGGTTGTCAGTCTTTCAGATCCTGGAGGAGACTGACAGATAAAATTTGTTTTCTGTCCATCCTTCTTCCTCACTCTGTAATACACGCTGGCCCTCAAAACAAGGTCACTCATCTTTGCATTTAAAAAAGAAAACACACAGGAAGCAGATCACCCAAATGGCCTAGATTTAACAACTCATTTCACATCCTCAGAGTGATCATAAAACCCTCCCCCAGTTTCACAGATGATCAATATTTGGGTGAAAATTATGTCAGTCTGCTCTCCATTTCTCAGTGTGGTGGCAGTAGTGAGAGTTGACTCGGCACCACTGATGGCTCACCTTGAATCACCCAGGCAGGGTAGTGTTTCATAGATGCTATTTCTGCCCACACACACACATACAATGTCTGAACACTACAAAATGTCTCCCTTAATACAGTATTTACACAACAACAGTGCACACTTACTACACTGTCTTACTGCAACTCAGCAACACCTGCTTAGAAATGATGAACTATATAATTTCCTTTGGGGTTAATAAAGTTGTATTATATTTTCTCAGAGGCAGGCATGTTATTATACCTACACAATAAATACATATATCACAAACTATAAATAAATCTATAAATTAGAGCAACAAGTTTTTAACTAAACATTTAATGAATATTAGAAATTCACAGGTAGTTTGTATATAGAGCTATTAGTGTGTGCAACATGCAATTCACATGCTTCAATCACACTTTTTTGCATATAATACGAGTCACTGCTACCTCTAACACCCCTGTGTCCCCCAAAAACATAAAAACGCTCAGCCCTCAGCGCTCATGGCATTTTGTCTTATTCTCAGAACTTTCAAGGCAGTGTCATGTAGTTTATTTCAGCGTACTGAAGCCTTTCAACCATTGCTAATGCAGACTAAGTGAACACACACACACACAGCAAAAAATAAAAATAAAAAAACTCCATCACTTCCTTGTGCATAATCACAAAGCTGCACACATGTCAGACTGTCCATCTGTACACAAGAGACAAGAGGCTGATGGTGTTAGCCACTCCCATCTTCTGTGTATTATGTGGGTCTGCTGCAGTTGAGACAATCAACCAGTCTAACACAGAAGTCTCCAAGGAAAGAAAAGAGGATGAAAACACATTTGGCAGGAGAAAGACATCATAACAATGCATGAAACGCTTTAAAGTCAGTACAGTTGATCAAACTGATTAGTTGATCAACAGAAAGATTATCTCATATAAATAGAAAAGCAAGTTTTAAGAATTTGTTAGTCATCCAGACATTTTTCCAGGCAGAAAGTGCCAACCACTCTCTGGATTCAGCTTCCCAAATGCTGCTTTTCAATGTCATAATTCGCTTTAAACTAAAAAATGTATTTGCTTGAACAAACCAGGACATTTAAGACTTCATCTTGGGTTCAGGGAAATGGCCTAGGTACTTTTTCCCCACTACTTCTTGACACGTCAGACCATTAAATCAGAAAACCAATCGGCCGATTAATCCATAGTGAAAATAACCTTTAGTTTCAGCCCTAAATGAGGAACATCGTTTAAGTAAGAGACCTGGGTGGACGGGCTTGAAGAGAGAGGATTAATGCTCTAATATAATCGTGAGCTCATTGCATGTCACACTGGAGCTTCAATATTTCAACAGTTGCCTAATAAGAAGAGCGTACACTTTAGAACCAGGAGCCACACCAAGAATTAACACAATACATTCAACAAATAGACTAGATGTTGGTGAGTTTAACTCTATAAATGAGCCTTTTTCCACATACCACACCTGTGTGCCTATGTGTTGTTTCCTCCTCGTATGTTCATGTACTGAACTGCAGATTTGATGAGTGCATAGCAAATTGGTGTGACCATCAGGGTGTGTGTGACAACAACGTGTACATGCAACAGGAAAGATGATTACACACTTGGCCCCTCAACCAACACAAAAGAAAAAGAAAAAAAAACCTTGTGAAAAAGACACACCAGCAAATAACATGATTCATATCAAAAGGTCACTTTTAAACCATCACTTTAAGGGCTACAGATGTTAGTAATTCATAAGGTTATCTGTGGCAACTGATTCATAAATACAGCTGGTTTTAAAACGCTTGTACATTATTTAGTTGCTCTTTTATTATTGGAGTCCTCGTCGTTGCGCGCCTGTGTGGGGATCTCCATTATGTCAACTGTTCCATTATTTCATCACCGTGCCTAGACCACATCTTGACCGTCTGACAAGAAAAACTTAACGGCCTTTCTTTACGCTCACGTGAAACGGAACTGCAGACGCTCTGTGAGAAGGTGGCACAGACAAACCATTTCCAGTTTGCAACCCACGGGGACAACAAAAGAAGTCGTACAGCGCAGGCTGCACAGTGTGCCCGGCACCTGTCAGTGGACCCGTCAGTGATGTGTCCCTGCAGACCTACCTGCAGCTCCGCAGTCGGCACACTTTTCATTCCCAGGTCTCCTCAGAAGCTGTTTCACACGCTGCCTGTTCTTTTCTTGGTCCGAAGCCATAATGCAAATGGCTCTGCTCGGCGGCTGAAAGCCTCAAAACTCTCCTGCATCGAAAGTAAGACTGCAGCCGAGCGCGCGCAGAGGAGGAGGAGGAGGAGGAGGAGGAGGAGGAGGAAAGGGGGGGGGGCTGAAATTGTAAAAAGCGCGTCGCAGGGCGCCTAAACGACTATGGATGTAATATTAGGTGGAGAGAGACTGAAGAGTGGAGCATGATCAGTCTAAATGTGGTTGCTCTAAACCCCCATATAGATACAACAATAAATGCATTTCAGTCATTTCTCTCGGTGTCGCTCGAGTGAGACCCCCAGCGGCCATAACGGGAAAAGCAACCGCGCTCAGACACTCCAATACTCTTCACTACTTCAGAGCCTGGACGTATTTAACATCTATCACCTGATATATATATATGTCTATATATCTATATATCTATAGATAGATCTATAGATATAGATATGTCTATATATCTATAGATAGATCTATAGATATAGATCATAGATATAGATATATATATATGTTAGAACTGTCGTGCTTAGCGTCGTGGCTCGTGAACTCGCTCTGGGACACAGTCAGGATTCTAGGAGTCATAATAGAAGTAAACAAACATTGCCACAGCAGTAGGGCTATACTACATACCCCATCCATCTAAAGAACTCACACGTTGCTGTCTGCCTGTTATGTAATTGATGACTACGAAATTCCTGTCATTTAAATAGATAATTTTTTTTTTCTCCTGTCAAATTTAGGCCAAACCATTTTCAGACCCAGGTGTTCTCACTTGCGGCTGATTACACCTGTGTTGATTGACGGTGGGCGGAGCTACGTTGGGATTTGCGTGAGGTCACCAGCATGTACCAATTAGGTGCAATCAGCCGAAATAATTAAAATCACCTTAATACTTTTTACCTCCTGCCCCCCAGACAGCACGAGTCTGCACGGGAGGAGGAAGTGCAGTGTATTATTAAATACCCTTTAATCATCCAAATAGTATTTAAAGGGCATTGGCTCAACATTGCATTCCTGTTAGTGTTCCAGTGATTTTACAGCGTAACTTACTTTACATGGATGTATCTACAGACGTTATAGTTGTCGCTACCATTCTAAAATGTATTATGAGGATACATCGCAGGGGTGCTCTTTATTGTGTTAAACGTTCCTTTAATCTTGCCAGTCACAAATGATTGTGCACCATTTCCCCAGATCTGTGTGACTATCCAGTAGATGATGCTTAGAAAGAGGAATTTGCCATTACGGCTGCAGTGAGGCAGCAGTCTGCAGGAACCCACTGCACTCTCTGTAAGAGCACAAACAGGATTATGTAACAAATGTGACTGAAGTGTTGCTGAATTGTGAGCACATTGCGGTGTATGTTTTTGGTTCATATTCATTCAAATGTACAGCAGACACATTAGCATGTTCTCCGAAGTTCACAGAGGGCCTTTCAGAATCTTGACCTGACCGTTACAAACTGAACTCGTACTGTAACTGTTTGCGTTTTTATTTTTCAAAATGTCTAAAAATTCAGTACACGGTAAAAGAAGTCACACTTTAAAAGAAATATTTGCAGACCTCAGTGGAGCCCAAACTCAGCTTGGAAAACAGAAATACTGAGGCAGATTTTTATGTTCAACTTAACAAAACATGAAAAGAAACTCACATTTGGAGAGAAAAAAACAAAACTTCCGCTTTCTAAATGCAGGCAGATGTTAATGTTGGCTACAACGCAGAGGATTAAAATTCTGGTCTGGGAAAGCAGGAACTCCAGCTGATCTGGTGTCAGAGTATCTAAGAGATGACTTGGTATGAGGAGGCAAGAAACCCGTCTATCTGGAGGAGTTAGAGCTGGAACGAGAGCGGTGACGCCTGCGACCAGGAGATCTGGAGCGAGAGCGGCGGCGTACTGGGGACCGTCTCCTTGGTGAGCGGGACCTGCAAGGACACAATTTTCATTTGTATTTTTTTTTTTAAGGCAGGACGAATGAGCAGAATGTATGGTCGGAACCAAAGAAAATAAACATGTTCACATAATACGCAACAGTAGTCGTGTGAAATCAAATGCAGATTGACATGGTAATCGATTGAAACTCATTCAAAAGTACCTTCTCCTCATGCGTGGTGGACTGCGACGCCACATAGGTGGTGGTGGGGGCATTCTGCGAGGGGGAGACGGTCTACGGGGTGGAGGACGAACTCGTTGAGCCAGCACGGCAGAAGCAGTGATTTTCTGTCCATCAATCTGACCTGCCAATAAACAAAGTCGTCACGGAAAGTCGTCCCAACACGTATGCGATTACAGAGGATTACAGGACTCTGGCCTACCTCCGTCCATGTATTTGAGGGCTTTCTGGGCTTCATCAGGAGTCTCAAACTCCACGTAAGCGTAGCCCCTGGACAGGTGTGGGTGGTGCCTGTCCATTGGCATTTCGACCATTTTGATTTTTCCATAAGTGGCAAAGATCTCCTGGATGTGGTCCTGTGCAAAAAAAATAAAAAAATAAAAGACATGTAGAATGCTTATCACAACCACGTTAGCAGAAAACTTTTATCTGTGGAGGAATGTTGTTATTGTTGATGTACAAAATAATCTGTATTCATAATAGAAAAAAATGACTGCGGACAACAAGACTACAGAAATTAAAAGCGTGTTAATTGGACCATAAGCATGATAATAATAACACCATCTCAGAGAGTCTTCCTTTATTCTTTTTCACTTTCTACAATTTCCATTATGAACGTGGTGGTTCTTATACCCAACATGATTTTTCTGAGCTAGTGCCATAATCTCAAAAGCTTAATAATTTCTCAGCTGACCTTGGTGACATTCCTGGTCAGCCGCCCTAAGTGAAGTTTAGTTGGTTTGGGGCTTGGGCTTCTTTTCCTTCGCTCCTTATCATCTCCCCTCTTCTGTGTTTTGGACCTGCAGAATCACAAACGAAACATATATTATCTTCATCATGACTTAAACAAGTGAAAATACAAGACGCCACAGCGTATAAATATTTTGTGTCGCTGCATTAGATGAAGGGACTTACGCTGAGCGAGAGCGCCGGCGGTTGTCATGACGTCTACGGCTGGGGCTGGCGTTGCCCGAGGAGCTGGAAGAGGAAGAGGAACGAGAGCTTGAAGAACCAGAGCGGCTGGAACCAGATGAGCTTGATCCACTTGAGGAACCGGAGCTGGAACCAGAGCTGGTGCTTGAAGTAGAGCTGGATCTGGACCTGGTCAAAGCAAGGAAAAACATGTTAGGTTAGAGGATACATGTATTTAAGACATTCAGTGATTTTGTCACCAACATAAACACAAATAAATATCACGAAGAGGTAACTTAGAAGACAAACCTGCTGCCAGTAGAAGCACTGCGGCGTTTCCTTACTTTCTCCCGTCCTCTCTCCTTATCTCCATCCTTGGTACCCGTCTTTTCTTTGCCTCTGTCTTTTGTTTTTTCCTCCTCCTTCCGCTTTGTGGGTGATGGTGCCCTAAATTCAGAGGCAAGCTGTGGTTACATATTTGCTTCAGAAAAAAAGAAGCTAAACATTTGAGGAGTTGGTACAGTCAATAAATTAGATTTTTGGCAGATAAATTACCAAAACTATTAGTCAATCACCAAAACTGTTGGCAACCAATTTTCTGTCTATTTATTAACAAATACTGTTTCAGTACGACGGTTGTTTCTTCCACACATGAACATGATCCAGCAATGTGCCTGTGGCAATAAATACCATCAGTTACTTTAAAAACCAAAAAGGGAGAAAATGATCGAAGAGGACTTCATTAAGAGTGTGAGCTTCTTCCTGAAAGTAAACACAGGCCGTACACATACTGAGCAAATAGGAGGCAAACCACAGCAATCTTTTAAAAGAATACATAATTTTAATACATTAAAATGTTATTGTAGGCCTACTGGGAGCGCGTGTATATTTTAATATTACTACCGTGATCACTGGAACATCTCAGACTAGTAAACTCTGCTGCCAACGACGGTACTCTCGACTAGAAATCCGCCGCCATTGATATTCATTCAACGACTCCTCAAAACAAGGAGGAGGCAGCCACCACATTTTCCATCGCTCACTACTCTATTCGTGAAGTTCACACACTTAAATATGCGACGCACTTTTCGTATGTTACGACATATACACTAGAAATTAAACTAGCTTGATTGCAACGGAATAAAAGGCCACACTTACATATCTTTAAAACGAGGCGATTTCGCTTCAACCACTTGCGCCCTGAGAAAACGTCGCTCGACGATGACGACAAAGAGGAAGTGACGTGTCCACCTGAGCGCCATTTACAACTCATTTGTTTATTTATGTTGTTGACAACGTTGTGTGTGTGTGACTATGTCGTAGCCATGCAGAAGACGGAGTGTTTCATCATGGTACGTGAAATACTTTAACAGAATAGGAAATCCAATCGAACTATCCTCTTGCCGACGTGGTTTCGCAAGGGGAGCGCTTCACTTTATAACCATACTGTGCTAGCTTTCAGCTAACTAGCTCTGCTGCTTTCAGCTAACTAGCTCTGCTGCTAATATCTATTAGTTACAGACGAACTGAATGCCAGGTTACTGCAGCGTATTCCTCCCACCACGACGACAACTATTGTTCACCAATCACGTATAACTATCTTTTAATCGGGCTAAAAGTATATTTCTGAACATACAGTTTTTATATGTGTGGATCAGTGTGTGTAATGTGTAATAACTACAAGAGTGCTTCTTGATATAACACGATACAATAATATGTTGTGAAACGACAAAGGTTTCTTGTTAAGAAGGGAAAAAATCTTGTTGTAACCTAATAAGAATCCCGTGAGAAACTGACATGTTTTTTTTTGTAATGGTGGAAGCAATACACTGCTGTATTACTGGTGTTTTCACATACTAAAAGACGTCCGCAGTGGGAGCACCTATAGTCACACTGTTTACCACGTGTTCGTTGCAGTTTTTTTATTAATCTTTTAAAGATTAACAGCCAAACTCACAGAGTTTCTCCGGGGTGAGAGACCATGGGTCGGCTGGATGATGCCGCCAAACACAAAGTGGTGGAGCTGCGAAAGGCTGGTCTGAGTTTCCGTAAGATCAAAGCTGTGCTGGAGCTGGAGAACATCAAGGTGTCTGCCCAGGCCATCTACCTATTCCTGAGAGAGTTTCAGGGGAGGCCGCCGGGGAGGGTCAGACCTGTGGAGGCTGGAAGCAGCACATCACCAGCACAGGTGCAGCCTCGAGCCGGAGCAACACATGAGAGCTGGAGTAACATTCATCTCCAAAACCTTCTGCGGGAGGCATCTCACCATGCTGGCTTTACGGCAGCTGCAAACTTTGCCAAACAGACTACCACAAATCCAGATACTGTTGCAAAGCCATTTGGGTCTGGAGAGACCAGTGGAGGCAGCAGGCCAGAACAGCAACATCAGGGCGATAAGGACGAAAATGACATTCAGATTGTTAGTGTCACCTCGCTTGCACAGAACAGCCAACGAAGAAGTCCCCAGTCCACTGTAACGGGAGCAGAGACAAGTGCTGCGTCGTCCACACTAACAGCTTCTGGAGCACTCATGAGGAGGAGGGTCACACCTTCTCCAGCCACCAATTCAATGCTGGCAGCTCGAAAGAGGCTTTTGGATAAAGCGCTGTCACACAGGATGAAGGTATGTGTCTGTCACAATCCCAATCATTACGTTTGTAATTATTGTGTAAAATAGCACAAAAGCCATGTCATTTGTCTAATACCATAAGAATTTGATCATTTTTGAGTCTTAACTTGCATACATTGTTTTTCAACAGTCATTCCACCAGGTGGCATCATTGCTGAGGAGAGATCACTTGAGTGTCCAAGGTGCTGATTTGAGAAGTACAACGCAACAACCACCTGAAACCTATGATCTGACAACTGAAAAGGTGAGAAAAAAGCAAACCTCAAATTCCAAAACAAAAGTGTTTGCTCTTTATCAGTGTCAGACTGTCACGGTACCTGTTAAGTCCATGGTTATGTTTGTATGATGAATCATTTGCACCAGTAGCTGGTACCAGGTAGTATTCCAGATATGTCCTCATCTGATTTCTGAGAGCCTGACCGATTTAAGTTTTTATTAATAAGATTGCATTAGAGCTTTTCATAGTTTTTCACTATTTTCATGATTTTTTTTTATGTTGCACAGACTGTTATGGAAAGTCAGCCTGGAGGAGGCAGTGCCCCCAGGCGTTTTGTCACACAGAGACCAGGTCTGTCTGTCCGTTCCCTTCACCCTCCCCCACGTGTTGGCATTCGTCTTCCTAACCGGTCACCATCACCGTTAACATCCTCTGCTCCTGGGGTTGCTGTCATCCGTCTACAGACCCCTGGAGGCCAGGGTACCGCTCGTAGTGATGGGATCTCTGGCCCCCAGCAGGCAGTCCATGATGCCGGAGGGAGAGGTGGTCTGCAGGATCAGATTCAGACCCTGGGCTCTGAGGTGCGCAGCTTGGGTCTGGCAGTGAAGATGCTTGTGGAGCAGCAGTGCCGCCTGGAAAGGGAGCAGGCGCAGCAGACACACATTCAGAAGCAGATCCTCAGCACTCTCCAGAGTTTTGCCTCCAAACTGGGACGTTGTAGCAGTCTTCAACAGCAGCACAACAAAACTCCATCACCCTCTGATTTGCCAACAGCTTCTGCATCTACCTCCTTCAACCAAGACACTTTCAACTTCAGTCAAGGCACGTACACTCAGTGCAGCCAAACCCAGCCAAGCTACAACTCTTTAGAGAGTTTAGAAAATGTAGAGACCTTTAAACTGCCAGGACTCAATTCTTCAAGCATGAATGGGTTCCCACCATGTAGCAATGCTGAGAACCTCCCACTTACTCACACTCCCCTTCACTCACAAGCATATGCAGCTGCATACCCACAGCAAAACAGTCAAACACTCATGCCACCCTACACACAGTCCTATGTCTCTTCATACAGCCAGTCACATTTGCAGACTTTCAGAGGATCAGAGAGTAAAACATCTGATTTCCCAAACAGCTGTCCAGCGAGGACTCTCCCGGACTGCAGTGTGTCCACCCAGCCAGCGATGAACTCCAACCACTCTTCACAGGATCAGCAGATCAATATTATCAAAGTGGAAGGCCCTTAAATGGCCTCATGTGCTATTGTGTAATTTGGGACCATAAGGGCTTGGATGTGCTTTTTTGAGTCACTTTAGAATACTTATGTAAGACGCACACAGGGATAGATGCTAATAGTTTTAAGCACTGGCAGCCCCTAAATCTGGTGGCCAAAGTAAATTTTTGGTGTCCCAAATGTAAAGTAATGTAAAAACAATACAGAAAAGGCAGTTTAATGCAACTTAACACAGCCTTCCTCAACTGTGACACTTCAATAAATGAAAAGACATTAACAGAATCAAAATATATTTTTACAATAATTTATTTAAATTGAAAACTAAGTTCTTTGTAAAAATATGGTACATATATTCTCTCACAGTTCTCTAAGTTTGGATTTGGGATGTTTGTGGAACTGTAATGTTGCTTTGGCAAAGGCAATTTATATCCAGTGTTGGGATAAATGTGGTGGCCACAGGGGGCCATGGTTAATGTCGAACCCTGCACACATGTTTTTACAATGAACACATGCTGTGGCATTTCATAATTATTTTATTTCCAAAGTACATTTTAAGAGAATAAAAACTGCAATAGAATAAAGAGATTACAATGCTGTAATAATGTGTTTATGATTTGTCTTTACAATGGGCAATGCTTACAACATTATTAGAGAAAATGATGAGTTGTTTGCAGGTACTTCACATTCATTTGTTATTTTTTAACAACATGTTCTGTTTATTTTGTATCTGTTATTTTTGTATAAGTTGGACTGGCATTAAGAACTGTTAGTTTTTATACCTCTATGCTAACTGAACAGAATACATTTAAATGTGTAATGCAGTGTGTGAGAAGTTAACATATTCTACAACATATCACCGACGAATCGCTGAAGCTTTCTACTGCAAAAATGGAGTTAGAATAGCAATGAATCACACCTATTTGACCACTCTCTTCAGTAGGTGTGATGGAGCAGATCTAATCAAACTGTCAAGCACGACTAAGCAATTCAAAGGCAATGTGTATAAATCAATAATAATCAAGCAACAATAATATTAAGTCTTTAAATGGAGGAAAGCCTCTCGCTGACCTTATTTGCAGTCTTGTGACAGTGGACCACACAAGAGCAATACCATCAAAATGCCATTGATAGCCACAGATATATTGATGAATGCTTCTCTACACAGCAATCTAACACTATCCCTTCAACACCATGGGTGAGCCAATGACAAGTGTCTGGTCATGGTGGCAGATGGAAGCATAAAAACACAATGATCAAGAAGTTCCAACTCTCTTCCTCACTGGCGACTGACAGCACACAGCTCATGAGGTGAAGGGGTGAGGGTGAAGCCCACAACTGGTGTGAGATCCAGTTCATCATCTGTGACTCCAGGTGGAGGAGTGAAACGAAAGCGCTGGAGGAGGGAGGTGAAGAAGAGGAAGAGCTCCATCCTGGCCAGACTCTCTCCGAGACACACCCTGCGACCTGAGAGAACACAGAGTTGAACTGGACCGTATCTGTGCAAGTGTGATGAATCTGTAATTGTTAAAATATAAAAGCTTGACAAACTTGTTGTACCTGCAGAAAAGGGCATGAAGGCGTCTCTCCTGATAAATTTACCCTCCTCATCCAGGAAGTGGGAAGGGTTGAAAGTGTGTGGGCTCTCCCATTCGCTCTCGTCATGCAGGACAGAAGTCAGAAGAGGAAACACAGTAGTCCCCTGTAGGATAAGGAAGAAAGTGGGGTGTCTCATATAAAATCTTTCAAAGTTTCCAGCGAAGAACATATCTAGCAAAAACAAACGTGTGTGGATTTGGACTGACGTGGGCCACTGACCTCTTTGATGAAGTAGCCCTGGAAGTTGACGTCTCGGCTGGTTTTGTGAGGAATAGCCATGGGGACAATGTTGGCAAGTCTCTGTGACTCGTGGATGACAGCATCAGTGTACGGCAGATTCTTCCTGTCCTCTATTCGTACCTGACGGCTTCCTATCACCCTGCTCAGCTCCTCCTGGACCTGGTCTGGATGCATGCAAAATAGGAAATCAATCTGATGAATGTGCGATGCCCAAATTTCATGTGAGCTGAGACGAGCATGTGGATGTGTTTTTGCACCTTGAATATGAGGGTACTTGGCCATGAAAAGTAGACACCACTGAAGTGTATTTCCTGTGGTATCAGATCCAGCTGCAAAAAGATTTATCACACTGTAGACCAGGTTGTCATCATGGTAGTGTAAATCCTTGATTTCAGACTCCTAGTATAACACACAGAAAAGAGGGATTATACTGAATGATTGATTGATCTGTACTATAAGCCTAGGAGTGGATACACTGGAGTTGGACACCTCACCTCCAGATTTAGCTTACGGGTCAGGAAAGCATCAACAAAGCATCTGCACATATCAGGGTTCAGAGTCTCCTTCAGATCCGCTATTATGCTTTTTGTGTCCTCCTTGTTTTTCTCCACATTCTTCATCAAGTCCCTCCAGCTTTTAAGAAAAGGGCCCAGCCAAGGAAACATGTTGTATATCTGTAATAAGATAAGATAAGATAAACTTTATTAATCCCACAGGGGGAAAATATACTGTTACAGCAGCTCAAAAATCAGACGAAATTAAATAAAACGCAATTAAAAATTTTAAACATTATATGCACACAATACAATAAATATAAATGACATAAAAACAAGACTCTAAGGTGCATGTAAAGTAATCTGTCCTATTGTGATGAGGTCGTGGACAGTGACCCAGCAGATTATAGTGCAGCGTTATACAGTCTGATTGCAGTGGGAATGAAAGACCTGCGGAAGCGCTCCTTCTTACACTTTGGGTGAAGGAGTCTGTCACTGAAGGAGCTGCTTGAGGCCCCCACAGTTTGATGCATCGGATGGGAGGTGTTGTCCATGATGGCGGACAATACAACCAGGTTCACTGAAAGCCGTGAGACCTTAAGGCCCAGCTTATTTTATTTAATCAATGTTGTTGCGTGGTTGTTATATTTAAAGTGTAACTACACCCTCAAATTCTGCTAGAACCCTCTCTCCCAGCATATTTAAAGCTTCGTGGATATGTAATGTCTGGTCAAAGGACAGGCAGGGGACTGACGGACACTGATTAGAGTCTTTTTTATATACATTTCATGACGTGGACAAGACCGTCCCAACCGGGTTGACTCAAAAAACACACAAAGCAGAAACGGGTTAAATTAGAAAATTATTTGGTGACACTTTCTTTTAGGGCTGTAAATTCAAAATGATAATATCCCAGGTCAATTCCCAGAGAGACCTACATAATTTGGAAGGCTACTAATTGCACCTATGAGTAAAAATAAAAAGGAAATTAAATATGGGAAGTGGTCAGTTGGTACCCTTTCAATTAATGTATTCTTCCTGATTTCAAAAATGTAAAGTATGTCTACAGGAAAATACAAATAACGAACAAGAATAATAATATACTGGAATACATTTTTAAAGAAGTATTTAACAAGTGTTTACTTGAATTTAATGGACTACACATTATGGATTACTACAGCAGTATAATCGATCTTTCAAGCCTTAGGTTAGCAGGGCTTTAACATGTACAAATATGTACTAATTTCTTGTAATCATGAAGTTTCTGTTGTACCAGAATGGGAGCTGATCCTGTCAGATGGATGGACTCGTGGTCTCTTGCCACCATAGCTTGGAAGAAAGGATCTTTGTATTGAAACCTCTTTCCAAACATGATAGCTGATATAATATTCGAGGCCGCATAAAAAATCGCCTGGGTGTTGTCGAAGGCTTTACCTAAAACAGAGTGATTGGTAGACAGGAGTTAGATAGAAAGTATACAGTATTTTGAAGAGTGCTGGGTAAACCTGTGCAGTGCTTTTAGAGGAGATAATGTTACCTTCATATTGCTCAAATTCTTCAATCAGGTAGTGACATTCCTCAATGATTTTCCCTTCACTAATCCTTCTGCCCATCCCAAAATCTCTCAGCGTAGTTAAAGCAAAACGCCTCATTTCCTTCCAAGTGTCGCCATTGGAAAATAGTATGCCTGGAAACAAAAGTGGCTGACTTGTTGAGACAAGGACAAAAGCAAGTTAACGAATAAAACTTCTCAAAATATTCTCTTACCGTGTCCTTTGTTGAAATCATAAAATATGGGAGTGACCTCTCTGTTTCCAAACTCTTCAGCATGGTTGACCAGAGCCTGTTTGACTGTCCTGTATCCTGCCAGGACTACCACCTTCTTAAGTCCAAAGTAGACTGTGAACACTGGTCCATACTCTTTGGAGAGCTAAAAAGAAAACGGAGGTCAGGTAAAACAAACTAACATTCTAAGAAATGTAATTTATTGCATATGCGAGTAATAGTAAAATACAACATCAACTGTCGTCTATCAAAGTAATCGAAAGAACCACATTTTTAAGACAAACAACACATTTCTCACATCAAAGAGAGAGTTGCTGAGTCTCTTGAGGTCCACCTGAAGCAAGTTACCAAGCAGGGGAAGAGGTTTAGGTCCTGGAGGCTCCCTCTTGTCTCGGGAGCTGAAGCTAGAGTAAAAAAGGTGGAGGACCAACAGGCCCACAATGGCTCCCAGCACGGAGACTGACGTGGAGAACTGGAAAAGATTTTCCAACATGATCCTACAGTCACCTGGATTTCTTTTAGCAACACAAACCTTTTTACTAAACAGCTACATTCAAAGTTAAATGAAAGGATAATGACGGGTTGTCACGAAGGCTTCCTGTATTGTCCGTTCTACAGAGACGTTGTCCCAGCCACCGCTCTGTGTTATGCAGTAGATCAACACTCCCCACCTTTCAGAAAGGCTTGCACCAGTAATCACACTAACCACACCTCTTCAGTATGTGCAGATGAGCAGCCAGATAACCACTGATACAATCGAACCGTCATGGTTAAGCTATTCAAATGTAAGATCTGATTTTACATTCCCCTCATAGCCATGGAGGGGTATGTAAAAGCCTAGGGTCTGAAAACCTGAGACCACAAAGTGTGCACTGCACTGCACTGAAAGGCTAAACTCTGTCTCACAGGTTTTTATTTCCAGAATTCCCAAGAGCAAATATCTGATTTGAACTGAGCTCAAACCAGCCTAACTGGATCTGTGCAGAGGGCAGTAGAAGGACGACCAGGTGCTGGCCTTTAGCAGCCACTCCTCTTTTCACCACCTTCTCAACAATAGAAATGTAATATCTGCCCTACATTCATTTTGGTGAAAAGAGGTATCAACAAAACTGGCAGCACAACTTTTGTGTTGTCAGCCCAGACAGTTTATACTCCATACTGTACCCCAATGTGCTCTGGCAAGTGCTGATGCAACTCTTGTTAATGCAAATAGCCTGAAGACTGCTGGTATTAAACCTGTCTAATGGAGTAGAAGGAGAAAGCACACAGGGACCAAAATAGAAGATTCATGTAGTTTATAGTAATTTTACACTTTCATGCTATCAGCTATTTGAAGAGAAAGGATTAAATTTATTTATAAATACACCATTTATGCCATTTGCTGCAATAGGAATTAAACCCATGACAAATTACAATCTACAAAACCAAATCAATACAATCCACAGTGACTGAGGAGTAAGAATATAGGTTCATGCAGCTGCCTCATTCTAAAGAAGTGCGCATGAACCCAAATTACCTACAAATTATTAAAACTAATGTGTACATATTACAACAAAGCATTTAGGCTAGTTAACTATGTAGGACATCATTAATTACCTTAGCATCTTAAATGGCTGAATTTAAGTGTCTGTCTCCTGATCTTGAGGGGTGGGGACATCTGCTAGCTGCTCAGCATGTAAATCAAGGTGGTAAAAAAGTTGCTGCTCTGTGTGAGGGTGACATTCGGTTACAATGACATGCCGCAGCTGTCCCCCTCACTGGCGACTGACAGCACACAGCTCATGAGGTGAAGGGGAGAGGGTGAAGCCTACAGCTGGTGTGAGATCTAGTTCATCCTCTGCGACTCCGGGTGGAGGAGTGAAACGAAAGCGCTGGAGGAGGGAGGTGAAGAAGAGGAAGAGCTCCATCCTGGCCAGACTCTCTCCGAGACACACCCTGCGACCTGAGTTTGCAAAGCGTTAAACTGCATCATGCTGTGTAAAATATCTCAAACAACAACTAAAACTCAGAGCAAAGTTGTTGTACCTGCAGAAAAGGGCAGGAAGGCGTCTCTCCTGATAAATTTACCCTCCTCATCCAGGAAGTGGGAAGGGTTGAAAGTGTGTGGGCTCTCCCATTCGCTCTCATCATGCAGGACAGAAGTCAGAAGAGGAAACACAATAGTCCCCTGTAGGCAAAAGAATCTATCATACAAAGTCTCAGAATCAAAGTATGACGAACAATTTCCAACAAGAAATATTTTTCTTTTGTGGATAAGAACTGAAACAGATGGGAGAACCTAACCTCTTTGATGAAGTAGCCCTGGAAGATGACGTCTTTGCTGGTTTTGTGAGGAATAGCCATGGGGGCAATGTTGGCCAGTCTCTGTGTCTCATGGATGACGGCGTCAGTGTACGGCAGGCTTCTCCGGTCATCCACCCGGACCTGATGGCTTCCTACCACCCTGCTCAGCTCCTCCTGGACCTGGTCTGAACACACAAAATAAGAAATAATTAGCACTAAATACAAAGTATTGAGTTTAGTTTAGTTTTTGCTGGTAGCCATAAACCAAAATTTTGGACAAAAGTCAATGGATCACCAAAATTATTACAATTCATCTTGAGGGGACACAAATGTGTGTACCACATTTCATGACAATTAGCATAGCATGCTAAAAGTGTACAGTTTTATTTTGTTTTGAGAAATGTTTAGATTATGTTTATAATATTCAATCAAAAATCAAATGAATGTGATTGTAACCAGCGGTTCAACTCTTCTACAAACAAGCAAATCACTGTGTGATCTAGAGAAACTGAGACGGATTTTTCCTAAAGTAAAAAAGCAGTCACTGTCTGTACAGCTTCATATTTTCTTAAAATATCATTGCGGACATGTTTCGGCTGTAGGCCTACCTCAGAGCCTATGTCAATACTGTCTTAGAATATTTAGTCCTTTTCTATTTGTCAAGTAATTAAGGGAACCCACAGGTGAAAAGATAAATGCACGCATTAGAAGGAAAGACTCACAAGCCTCTCTCCTTACTTTGTATATGTGGATATTTGGCCATAAGCAGCAGACCCCATCTCAGTGTAGCTGCTGTGGTATCAGTACCGGCTGAAAACAGGTTGGTCACTATAAATATCAAGTTCTTGTCATTGTAGTGAGTGTCCATAACACAAGACTCCTATGAGAAAGAACACCCACATGTCATGATAAAGTAGACAGGTGGCAACATTGCTGTTCTGTTTGTTACATAAAAAACAGCAAAGATGTTTTCTTACATCTTCTTTCTGCTTCCGAATCAAAAAACAGTCCACAAGCCCCCTGCATATGTGAGGGTTCAGCGTCTCTTTCAGGTGCTTGATTAAATCTTTGACATCTCTGACAGTCATCTCAAGGTTTTTTATTATCAGCTGCCGGTTTTTGATCCAACCGACCAGCCTGGGGAACATGTTGTAAAGCTGTGACGCAACAGTAAAAACAACAGAGATTACTAAAGACAATGTGCACCAAAAACCAACCCAAGTAAGTCGATTTCACAGATTCAAAAAGCAAATACGATGCTCACCTGGATCGTTGGAGAACCGGTAACGCGTATGGACTCGTTGGCTCTTCTCACCAAGTTCTTGAATCGGGGGTCACTGTATTCAAACCTGCTTCCATACACGATGGAAGAGATTATATTGGATGTTGCATAATTCACAGGACATGTTGTATCAAATGGTTTCCCTGTAAAATGGCAGCCAGAAAGAATTAAGTCGGAACATGAAAAGTGTAATCTTGTCCTATTAAAACAAACACGTTAAAAAATGGGTTATGATTTCACCACAGCTTATTATCATTATAATAATGCACTTATTGGTGTATTGGTCTGGAAAATAAGACCTTGTGGAGGAAATGTCACTCAGCATTACAATGAGACCTTCTTGACCTCGTGTTATTTTGTATGCAGGAACACCTTGTCATGTATTATCACTTAGACACATTAACTACATACCTTTATGATCTTCAAACATTTCAGTCAGATAGCGGCATTCCTCTAAGATTTTATCCTCCGCTAGTCTTTTGCCCATCCCAAAGTCTCTTAGGGTGGTGAGGGCAAAACGTCTCATCTCTTTCCACGATTCCCCATTTGCAAACAGAATCCCTATTAAACATGACATGCAAGTTAAGATTAATCTGTAGCAGTAATGTAGGTATTATACTCATTATACAGTGATTCATAAAATAGAAATTAAAATGA
>JAVQJV010010412.1:0-35150 GCA_036024995.1 Gadopsis bispinosus | reverse complement strand
ATTTCTGATTAATCCCCATAATAAATGCACCAAAATCAATAAAAATGAAAACTGCAAGATTTAGAGAAAATGTGTGGAATATTGTGTGGAATAACAGTGTGGAATATGTGGATATTATCAGAGTACTGTCTGTCTTTTGTAAAACCTTATTGGGCTGAAGATGTGCTGTAATATTTCCAGACCTGCTCAGCAGCCATAGTTATGCACTGCCATCTGCTGGCCAAACCTTGAACTGATAAAGTAAACCAGTTGCTCCTGCTTTCTTTGTGTTTCCCGAGAGTAAGACAGCAAATTTGACATTACAGACATCGCTTGAGTTTGTTAATGGCCTGAACAATGTTTACTGGACAGAGTTCAATGAGGCGTAGGCAGGTGAGGAGGTGAAGCAACTCTTTACAGTGCGGAGATGAAGGAAATTAAAGACTGAACACAAAAAGTGGAGGCAGAGGAGGATGGTGGGAAGGATGGAGCAGATAAATCTATGACAGTAAAGCCTTCATTGTGACCGAGAAATAAAGTCTATTATGAGGAACTGCCATTAGTGCCATTTTATCATTCTTTATTATGGTTTATGAGGGTGGTAAGAGTAGTGGTTACTCACACTCAGTTTATTAATGCTGTGCTTATATCAGTCTGTGCTTCAGGGGTTTGTAGGTTCTTGTTCCACAGCGTCAGCTTTGCCTCCACTGCAAAATCCCTTGATTACTGATTCTCTTTAATACGTGATTATAAAAGAAACTTTGTCTGTCATGAATATTTGTTTAATTTATAGATAGGGAATAATCATAACCCAATATTCAATTTGAGGGTTTCTATTGTCAAAATTAAATATGCAAATATTTACAAGTGGAAAATAGGTGTAAATATTATATATTATTGTATATAAAGCACTTAGAATTCACCACAACATTAAAATCTTCTTGCAAATGTATGACTCAGTAGTAATCATCCAACTATATACTGTACATAAAGCTATAATCCTGTCAGGCTCATTCTATTGCATAATGAGTACTTATAGTACTATAATGAGTACATAATTTGATACAATTTACTGATAATGTCACTGTAATGCTGCTGTACTTGTACTCATAAAGCATCTGAATACTTCTTCAACCACTTCCTAATTCAAATCAATTCAAACTTATTACCTTTAGACTATCAATAGGTGTGTCAGCTGATTATATTAGCAATATTTTCCTACTGGGTGAATTAAACTTTCTCTGTTTCATCCTTCATTTAATAAAACCTCTTTAGGTCGTCGGTCAGAACAGACTAATATCAAGTCATCAGTTATCACATTTGGAAACTGCATTCCAGCGTGCCTATGGTATGTAAACCTAGATAGGAAACCCGTGACTATCCAAAGGTACCCTGCCATTTATGACATTATGATAATATGATATTGTAATAAACACACACACACAAGATCAAATGACAGGTCAGAGTTGGGATCCTATAGGCCATGCCTGAACTTCGAAATACAGGCCAAGCACAAGCGCAGTGTAACAGGCACGTCAGGGTACATTCTGTTATCTGTGAAGCAGCAGGGCAGGTGTGACAGCCCAGTGTTGCTGCATTTGTAGGGACAGGACATGGGGGAGCCGAGCAAAGCAGCAGGTGACCACATGTCTTCACATGCAGTGTGAGAGAAACACAGGTGCATTTTTATTTCTGGCTACTTTATGGTGATGATCGCAGCAGAAAACAACTTCACATAGCCAAAAGCTATACAAGCTCATTAACCGATACACTGTCTCATTTATAAAGGCTTTTCGCAATAAGCACCACGTGATAGATGAAGGTCTGGACCAATAGGGTTGCACGTCGGGCGCGCTAAGGACGAACCCACGTTTCCTATTGGTGGTCTGGGCAGACGTGGGCGGGACTAAGCAAGTGCCTCGCCAAAACAACAAGCTGAGCGAGTGCGTCGACGCGAGCGCCGAAAGAGTTGGAAGCGGAGGAGAAAGTGCGAGCGCGTAGAAAGTGTGCGGGAGAACGCGAATGGACCCACGGACACGACTCTAAGCTAGCAGAGACACGGCTGGGGCGTTAGGTAGGGACGTGTCGCCGCGTACAGCCTTTTAGTACGACTGACATACTTGTTTATTGAGACTTTTGTCATGTGGCGAAACTCAAACAGCGGACAAGCCTGAACCTGAAGTCAGCGCGTTAAAGACAGCTGCCTCTGCTCCAAAGACGTTGTGGTTTCCTTTGGGTGGTTTGTGGCTTCTGGCTGCTGCAAAATGACCGTGCAGCGTTTCAGCCGAAGCTCTCCGGGGACAGAGAAGCAGAAAAAGACACCTTTGGGAAGTGGAATCATTCACACATATACATGAGTTATGACGTTGGTCTCCCCAAACCACTTCCACACAGCAAAATAACAAACCGTAAGAGAGGTCAAAGGTCAAACCTAACAGCGTCAGCGCTAAACACTACAAATCTACAGTCTTTAAAACTACTTCCAAATTCACCCAAATGCCTGTGTGTCACAGAAGCAGTTGTCCAGTGAGATCCAGCCGAACTGGTCTGATAACTATTCAAATTTAAGGAAAAGACAGTAAAAGATGCCTCACCTGTTGGGTACGTTGGTTAGTCTTAGTTTAGTTTGGTATATAAGTATATTATATGGGAATGGGTGTGATTTTCTGAATCAAATGTGAACGGGACTGTTTTTATGACGGGTTTTGTAGAAAAACGCGTGTATAAATTACTCAAAGTAATGGAAAGGATGAACGATGGTTCTTTGTTTGAATGTGTTGGTTCGTGTCTGTTGTACCCAGGGCTACCGTTAGAGGCGGTTGACGATGGACCCCAACGTTGAGACCAAGAAGATGGCCTCCTACCTCTCAGGAAACCCCTGCTCTGAGACCCAGAAACTGGCCCCACCCAGAGGCCCAGGTACACAAAGTCACCAGTGGCATTTTTGATAGATACTAAGGACAGGTCTAAGCCATAAAGTGTGAGTGTGTTGTTTTTAGTGAGGGTGTACCAGCTTGGTTCAGGTACAAATGGGCTCTTCTCTACACCACCGAGCCTCCATAAACACTCATTTAAAACTTGAGCGTGCTGAAATTGGGCATTTCTTAAAGGCTAACCTGGGGCCTTCTCCAAGAAGCAGTTTAATTGAGTTATCTAGATAACTTTCCAAGTAACCCCCACCCCCACACCACCAAATCTGGAACTTGGACTGATTCCACCTGCTCTGGGTGGTCATCACATTTACACAGATAACTCAGTAAACCTGATTCTTGGAACAGATGTGTGAATTTCCAAGAAAATGCTAACGGTGATCATTCGGCAAAAACGTAGTTCATCGTCTTCACACGCTGATTAATGATGAAGCCGAAAGTTGTTTATGACAGTTTTAATGCCAGTGTCTCAGGACACTCTGACCTTAGTGGCTGAATACCAAAAATGTGACACACACTCACCACAAACTACCTGCCACTTTGCTTTCTTTACTGGCTCTGCTGTAATTAGACTTATAGGGATATTACCATAACCTGACAAGCCAGGCAACATAATCTCGTCCCGCGGGACGTGCGGTAAATTTGTATGTGTGTCTTAAGGTACAGTACACCGACACATGGTTGGAAATAAACAGCTCATGGACTAAACCAATACAGAGACCAGCAGTAAAATGTGGTGTATGAATGTCCCGACTTATAGCTAAGAAGAAGTGTTTTTAAAGCCTCATGTTACCTCACACGTTAGAGTAGTGATGTCAATCATTTCCACACAGTAAAATGGGGAGATAAAAAGAACACTGGCATCAGATCAATATTCGGATACCTATTCTGAAATTAAGCATCATATTTGGTATTGAGAGTGAAAACGAAGGTTTGGTTCAGTCCTAGTTGTTTTGTGACAAAACATATAAATATGTATCATATTTTAACTACAAGTCAATTACAGAGTAGCTGAAAGATTAACTCTAACAATGTACAGTCTAACATATTAAATACTGAAATTCCATTAATATATAATGTCACTTATGGACTGAGGGGGGTGGGGGGTGCTGTGCAACAGTCTTTATAGACTTCATGAGACCCTGCAGTTTGCAGCTGCGTCTCTGTTTTTCTTGCATGTTGCGCAAAGATAATTTAAAAAAGGTTTCACTGGCTTAAACTCTTCTCACGCACGCACACACACACACACACACACACACAATGGATTGCAAAATTACTTCAGCATACATCTTGTGAACCTCCGACCTCTAATTCCACGCAGTCAGCGCTGTACAGGCGACTTCATGATTGGGGGAAAACCTAGAGGGAGGAAATGTGTGGCCCTGTCAAAAGTTATGGCAAACAGTTCCTTGAAATATTTTTTTCTTTTCGTTTTTTCTTTTTGTGCATTACAGCAATTTAAAGCCGCTACATGGCCATTTCTCATGTACTACTAACTAGTGTCTGCTTGTTACCCCAAACCACCTGGCTGTCCCACGTCCAAACATAGAATGAATAGAATGTTTTCTATGCCGTCCATTGTTAATCTTGTATGTAAAGTACCTCTTTTGATCGGTGATACGATTTTGTATTTGCTGTATCTCATTTCCTTGACTGGAGGTTTGTTACTTGAGTTTCTGTGCTTGTGGGATGGACATAATAATGTATTATATTTTGTTTATCATGCTCTTACAGTAACCTGATTAGAGCAACTGCACATGATGAGACCACCTGCTGCTTTAAAACTTGACTAGCTGTAAACAAGAACACAGTACTTGCTTGATCACCAGGGGGAACAGCTGGGTGTCTTGTTGGCCCCACTCCAGGGAGACCAGAATGGGAACATCTCACTAGCTGCTAGTTTGGCTGGTATCGTATGTCTACTTTCCTGATGCATTTGTAAATTAAACTGGCTTTTAGGCCGACCTGTAAGTTTGGCCATGTCTACCAAATGAAAGGGACAACAGCTCTGCCCCTCAGTTTCAATCTGCTTTGTATATTGAGAGCAGATGGTAAATACAGGTTTCGAAAGACAAAAGTCTTACTGGGAAGGAAATACGTCACAACATCACCAGGCAGTAGTGATACAGGGTATCCGCGGGGTCTTATAAAGTATTAAAAGGTGTTAAATCAGTTTAGCAACAATTAAGACTCTTGAAAAGTATTAAAATGTCTTAATTGGCATTTTACGAGGTATTATTTTTTGGAGCATAGATTCAGACAGACTGCCTATGATTTAATATAATTTATGGCCAAAGTTGTATTTGTGAGGCCAAATGGAAATGTTTGTTAATGTGAGTGTGTGAGTGAGAGTATGTGACTGTTATTACTTTTAAAAAACCTTGCCTTTGGGTTGGTCACTACTTAATTCTCTTTAGTTTTGTTCCCTCCCGGCCCATCTGAATTATGTCAAACTAAGACTGTTATGCAATCTCAAAATACATGTACTGTAAATGTAAGGTGTGTTGCTGATAACCAGTTACAACTTGTGGCGTCGTAGTCTTAAAATATGTTGAAAAAGTTTCCTGCATATACCCTGTGATACAGTGACACAACATAATGTGTTTGCGTGAAAAAACATTAGATTTAAAAGTATTAGTTGTGATTTCCACGTCCAATTTAGTGTATTTTTAACTTTTAGGATTATTATGTGCCATAGGTTGTGCACCTACTGACGTTAATAATAGCCTATATAGTATTACCAATGTTTAAAAATATATCTGTACAGTCAGATATTCATAGAACTAAACTAGAGACCGTTGCTTTGAACCTGCTAACTTGTTCGTGTCTGCTCTTATGGGAAAATGCAGCAAAATCTGAGAGTCCTTGAAGGGTGGACGTTGGTATCAGGCCTTTTAGTGGGTAGCTGTTATCTTGTAGTATATTCTCTGACTCTCTTTTGTCTCTCCAGGCTGCAGCTGCTTGGTGGTGGTAGCGGCTGCAGCGGCCTCTTTGAGCGGCCTGATGCTGGGCTACGAACTGGGCCTGACCTCAGGGGTCCTGCTGCAGCTGCGGGGCCTCCTCTCCCTCTCCTGCTGGGAACAGGAACTGCTGGTCAGCTCCCACGTGCTCGGTGCTCTCCTCATCTGCCTGGCCGGGGGTCCTATTCTGGATCGCTATGGCCGCCGCTGCTCTTTGCTCCTGAGTGCCGCCCTGGTGATCGGAGGGAGTGTCGTGCTCATCGCAGTCACCTCACTTACTGCACTCACACTGGGCCGGATGATAGTCGGCATGGGAACAGCGCTGTCAGGGATGGGAGCGTGTCTGTACATTGCAGAGATCTCACCGAGGGAGAGGAGGGGTCTGCTGGTGACGCTGTACGAGCTGATGTTGGTTGTGGGTGTAATGTTGGGATTCAGCTGTAGTTATGCCTTTGCTACTCTGCCCCATGGCTGGGCGTTTACATTTGGACTAGTAATCCCCCCAGCGCTGCTGCAGATCAGTGTGCTCATGTTCCTTCCACCCAGTCCACGCTTCCTGGTTGCACGGGGTGAAGTGGAGAAGGCCAGGACGGTGCTGGTCAGAATGAGAGGTGGGGTTCAGGAGGATGTGGAAGTGGAGCTCAGAGACATCCAGGCGGGACTCAAAGAGGAATCAGAGCATAGTTTCTGGGAGTTGTTCAGTGCCAAGGCCAACTTGCGTTCACGCCTGCTAACAGGTGTGGTCCTAGTCTTCCTTCAGCAGGCCACTGGTCAGCCCAACATCCTCTCCTACGCTTCACCCCTTCTACGCAGTGTAGGCTTCAACAGTGACGCAGCAGCAACATTGGCCTCCACAGGTTTCGGAGTGGTCAAAGTAGTTGGCACCATCCCAGCCGTGTTGCTGGTCGACCGCGTGGGGCCCAAGAGCTTTTTGTGTGTGGGTGCCATCGCAATGGGAATGTCGCTGGCTGCACTTGGTATATTGACGCTGCAAAGCCACGCTCACCTCACCAGCCTGTGTAAAAGCCAGACTGTACTAAACCACACGCATCATACGCCGTGGGATTTAAACAGGACCACTATGGACTTGGACAACAGTGACATTTTTTCTACTCACCTCCCCAGCCAGTGGAACAGTGAGGAGGCACGGGGGGCTGACAGAGAGGATGTTGGGATTGGGGAGTCAGGAGGGGGAAAGACCTATTTAGAAGTGTCTTCCTCGCTGAAGTTGGCATCATTGATCAGCTTGCTGGTGTATGTGGCAGCCTTCTCCATTAGCCTCGGACCAAGTAAGCACCCATTCATTCAGTTGTATTCACCCACTCCCTTTGCACACACACATGCAAACTACAATTTACCAGTAACTGGTGACGAACATTGTATTTACCTTCAGGGCACCGTTTACCTTTTAAAAGGCTTGCATATCCACATGTCTGCTGTATCCGCAATATAGAGCAGCAGCTATCGTCCATATACACTCACGGGCACTTATACGTTAACAGAACATGTCTGGTTCATGTGCTTCTAATGGCTGCAGTTTGGAACACATTGGACTGAAGTACAAAGTACAGCAATGTTTATCATACAATATCTGGGCTTGAGTAAAGTATTACATGCCCCAGTTGTCTAGAGAAAGCAGCGTGGACCCTGACTTTAAAGCTTTAAACCAATCCCATGACTCCCCACATAAAATTGCACAGAGCTATTCTGCATCAATTTATTTATATTTATACATCATTAACCATTAACAATGTGTCACTGTATATGTGTCTTTTTTTCTTTCTAGTGGTGTATGTGGTTCTCAGTGAGATCTTTCCGATGGGCATCAGAGGCAGGGCTGTGTCTGTGGTGGCTGCTGTAAACTGGGCCACTAACCTGCTCATCTCCATGACCTTCCTCACATTTACAGGTGTGTGTGTGTGTGTGCGTGTGTGGTTATAACAAATTAATTGCAGGTTCAAGCTAATTGTGCTAGAGCTATCATTTTACCGAAGCTGTCTTCAAACTAGAGCAAGGATTCACTCGTAGATCAGCAGCACAGCGTTTCTGTTCTGCAAACAGTAATTACAGGTTAACAAACATTTTACCCACGGCAGGCCCAGGACAGGCAGACAAAGATGAACAAATTCTTTATATACGTTATATTCATGTTAAACATGTTTCACTAGTTTATTTCCTGAAACAAAAAAGAGGTGTGTCTCACCTTGTTCCTACGACTGGTCAGTCAGACTTCCCACTTGTTGTGGAGTCATAATACTGTAGGATTGTCAAAACAGGAAGACTACAACTAAAACAGTTTGTCACTATTGAAGTTTGAAGTCTTTGATATGCACCATGTTTTAGGGTTTAGCAGCAACTGCAAGTCAAGGCATAGCTTTGCCAGTGTCCATAACCTGAACAGCTGTAGCTGAGCAAGCATGCTGACTGAGGTTTGAGGATGTGTATTTATTATTTTTTTCTGTTGTTTTTCTAGAAAAGATTGGTGTTCCCAATGTGATGTTCCTCTACTCCGCCATGAGCTTTGTTCTGCTGGTGTTTGTGATCCTCTGTATCCCTGAGACCAAAGGTCGCACACTGGAGGAAATATCAAAAGAACTGGCTAAGACGTGAGTGGCGGCTTCAGTTTATGTGGTAAACTGGTTTGTAAAATGGATTTCTTTATCTTCCGTCTCTCCTTCCTCTGCTGTTTGCCAGGAAGCCTTTTGAGATGAGGCTCTGTAGGCAGGTTGAACCTCAGGAGAGCCTGATCAGCAGCAGCAGCACGTCCTCAACAGGCCACAACTGTACACCTCAACTGAAGGGAGAGTAAGATCAAGGATCAAGAAGCATGATACATCAGCAGTGTTAAGAATTTGGGGTGCAGCTTGTATGTCTCACCCGCATCTGTACATCCCTGCAGTTCCAGCTGATTCCTATAATAGTGTCGGTCATATAGTTAGTATTAGCTACATACTGGATGTGAAGGAAGTGAAAGTTACACATAAAGGAAAGCGTTAAAGTATTTGTGAATTTGCTGAAATGGGGACAGCTCAGGGTTCGCTCTTACTTGTGAAAGGGCAGAAAAGAGGTCAACAATGGGGATTGATGATTTAATTCCTTCCTTTCTGAGGAACATAAAGGACAAAAGATAGTCTCTTTAGGGTGATCATGGGAAAATCAACAAACTAATAAATCAGACACTAATAACTTCAAATGTCTGAGTATGTATCATTCTGGAGGAAAATGATCCAGGTGCTGCTCCATCATCTGTAATGTAACAACACTAACATGGCTCAAACCTGTCTTACCAGTTATGCAACAAAAATATGGATGAAGGCCACAGTAGCCTTAGGAGCCTGGTGTTTCAACTCTTTTTACATTTTATGGGAACACGCAATAAAGAAAATCAACATGCTTAACTCCACTGTATGCCTGACTGCTGAATCCTCAAAAACAAGCAATCAAGCAAAAGATACTAAACTCATCAGGTCTAGTAGTAATACTGGGAAGATAATTTAACAAGTACTGATGTAGTGTGTGAAGTGATTAAGTGTTTTTTTTAATTTTTATGTTAGTGATGCCAAAATTATACTTAGTTGATTAACAACTTGAATGTTTTACTGCAGTTCTGTGGACACGTTAATTAAAATCACATTTTTAAAACTGTACTTCGATACATATCCTTTTTTCACGCTGGAAAACAGAAATGTGTTTGCAAAGTCTGTCACACTGAAAATATTTTATAGGATATTGCATTGAAAGTACTCCTGTAATCAGGACGAGCACATACAGCAGACTGAGAGTAAAACACACTGAACAGTAGCCCTGTGGTGGCCGCGTTTATCATTCTTTATTTTTATACAAAATACAAAATTCTGAACAAGTGTCACAAATCTTAAGTTGACACTGGTTCAAAAAAAAAAAAACCGACATACTACACAACATGTCAAAGTTTCTGTTAACATATTTTCCATCAGATGCCTTTATATACATACCTATACGTTGCCTCTCACTAGGTTTTCGGTTGCCATTTAAAAACACTCACCATTGCTTTTGTGTTTACTATGAAGGGTTTGTTTTTCAGACAATTCAGGCACTGGCTCGTGTTGTAAGCATGGTCTCGCTGAACGCTGTTCACGGTCTTGTGTTGCTTCAGAGCCTCCCATGGATGCATTTCCACATCTCTTGATGGGCGACAGTGCTAAGCTAACTGCCATACAACGCTGTACGTCTTAACCGAGTGGCTGCTTTTGTAATTATGAGTTCTTTATTTACACATTACAATCCATTCCGTTACTTTGTCCTGTGTCTTTACAACAATATCCAAGACCCAATTCTGGACAGCGTTTCATTAGTTTTTTTATTCCTCTGCCTACTAAAAAGATAATTTTGAAAGTTTTGCCCTGCCTCAGTACCAATATAGCCGGGAACTAACCAGTAGTTGTGTTTAGTGAAAGCAAATGAAGTGGCTCAACAACTCACCACCTGAAAAACAAAATATACACAAACCTTTCAAAAGTTTCCATAACATTCCAAAACATTTAGGACATCAATCTTGTTCTGTACATTGCCCATGTCTAGAAAATTCAATTAAATATTTAGCTTGTGTTTAAAACTATTATCAGGAAATGACAAGAAATGAATCCACATGGTGTGTGTGTGCACTCTGATCCAATGCCACAGTTGAGAAACAAGAACAAATTTATAGTGAATTGACAACCAAACAAAGCAAGGAAATGTGAGAAAAAGCAACAATTAAAATCAGAGATTAATGCATATTATGAGCGGCTATGTGTATCTGCATAGGGACATGCTTTTACTAAATGTACATGTGTTGCCGTCCTGTCTAGAGACTGCTGTTTTATTTTCTTTGGGCAAAAATACAGGTTATACAGTGGATGCCTTGTATTTGCATTAGCACATCTACAAATAAGCCATGGACGGAGATTCTGCCAGAGAAAACAGGACGACTTGTTGTGTTAAAGGTGAGGCTTCTCTGTGTTAACATACGGACTCTTCGTAATGGTTAACTTGTTGAAAACGGGTCTTCTGTGTCCATGCAAAAACAAACAGCAAATGAAGAGCGAAAGCAAGTAGCTTCCACCACCTTCAGCGTCAGTCAGGTTTGGAGGAGCAGTTCCTGCTGGAGGATATGAAGTTTGAAAGACACACTCGAAGGTTTAGGCTGTTACAGTCACAAGAGCCACACAATCCACAACAATAATGACATTTCGTGAGCGGGAAATTTTACGACTCCAGCTAGGGTTGTTCTAAAAACCCAGATGACATCCAGTCTGTTGATTGCATTAGATGTTTGTGGCTGTTGCCATGTAATGACAAAATCAAGCAAATGAATCCAAGGATAAGGTGCTTCCTCGCTTGTAACAAACAAACCAGGCGTGCCTTCTCTCTCTCCTTCATTTCTTCTGTCTTGGATTTTTTTCTTTTATTTGCGGAGGGGTTTCCGACACTCGAACAGCAGTGGGTAGACCTGCTCAACAGCTGTGGCCACATTCTGCACATTTGGTCCTGAATGATTGAATGGGGTGGGGGGGAGAGCACAAGAACAGGTTTTGAGCACAAAAAAAACAAACTGAAGAAGTTACAACTCCAGATACATTCAAATAAGAGAGTGGCAGATACCACTGCGACATAGAGAGGTCAAAACATAAATGAGTGACTTGTTTGGGTTCAGCCTAATGCATGGCATGACATACAAAGATAACGCAAACTAATTTGAGTAATTTACTCTGAGTAAAATTGGGTTATTTACAATCTGCTTTTCTGGTTCTTACAGACTATGAAATTGCGTTATGTCAACATGACCTCAATCCCTTAAGATGTGCCTTCTAGCTGTATGTAAAGGAGTGTGAGTGAGGTTAGTGTCTGTGTGTAGGTGTGTGCGTGTGAGGTACCTGTAACTGTGATGCTGCCAGTAGAGAAAACCTGTATGGTAGCCTTGATATTTTTGATCCTGTACGTAGCAGCAGGATGGAGCTCTGGTTCATAACTAACAGACACACACAAACACATGGTTAGTCACTGTACACTGAAGGCTTTCAGCCCACATATCTAAACACAAGTGCATATACAGCTTTTACATGATGCCAAATACTACATATGTTGTTGTATAAACAAGTGAATCAGAGGCCAACTACACCAACACACACCAGCATCTTCTGTCTGCTTGCTTGACAGTAGTGCCAAATGCACACTAAAGCGCTGACCAGGGCTCCCACCACTAGAGGTCATCGTGCGCATGTAAATATTAAACCACAAAGTAAAAGCAGTGTAACGTTTTAAACAGGGCTATAACCTTCATAATGCATGCATTGAGTGACTTGTCTCAGGTAAAAGTGAATCAAAATAAATGACAATGATAGTTAAATACAGTGATCTGTATTTTTCCTTTTAGGTTCGCAATTAACCAAAATGAGCATCATAAGAGATCCTAGACGGACACTAATGACTGCTACAGGGATTATTTCTAAATACTGCTCAAGTCAGCTTGCTGATGGTTTTTGTATATATACACATAATTTTTACCTTCTATTTTCTTGTACGCTATATACTTATTTACTACTTGTTGCTTTTTTTTGCACTATCACCTTTGCTGCTGTAACACTGCAATTTCCCCACTGAGGGACTAATAACGGAGTATCTTATCTTGATGATAGTGATGATGTTAATTAGTGTGATGATGGTGGTGGTTGTGATGCACTAATAAGTATTTGATTACCTGGCAATGGGTCGGTTGTTCTTAGTGAAATCAATAAGGTGGATTGCAAACGGCATGGAGCACACTGCCAGCACATTCACAACTTTGAAGGCTGAAAACCTCACCTGAACAGACAACACATATACATAGACACACACACACGAATGCATTTATACATAAATACTTTGCAGTGTTGGAGTTGTCTAGCCATCACAATCTGGCCCTTGTCAAATTCGCTCACATCCTTCTGCTTCAATACGTCAACTTGGAGGACAAAATGTCCACTTGCTGCCTCATATACCCCCCCGGACAAGTATCACTGTAACGATATAATCAATGCTCTTCACTTCCCCTGTCAGCGGTCATAACGTTATGGCTGATCGGTGTATACCTTTGATTGTACTCATCCTTGTTTTTGCAGAAATAGTGGCTTTAAGCCAAGCAAATACAAACCGAGGACTGCAGCTATTTGAATTGCAGATCTATTGTACATGGAGCTGTTTTGTTTACGAGTCATGAGACATGACCAAATGAGAAGTCAAGAGAAATGTCGTCAGTACAATGAAGTGCAAAGGGTTTGGGTTTTTTGGAACTGCTTTAAGGCCGGGTCCTCCTTGGTACAAATGGACTCTTATTATGCTAACCTTCAGGCATATTAGCCAAAACTATGACAATTAGACCAGAACTGTAAAACACTCAGCTAAACTCCACTCACACGCCACGTGCTTCCTTATAGGCCTAATAATTTGGTCAATATTTATAAGTTGTATTTTTTAACATAGGTTTGAAATATAGTGAAATGTGATTTTGTTGTTTTTAAATTAATATTACTATGCAATTACTTTCACTTTCTCCACAAAATTATTTCTCATATACAGTTCCAGTGTGGCTTTGCATTTCCATGCAAGACCATTAACTTGACAACCTGAAAGGCAATACCGCAACAGATATTATGCTAAAACTCTATATCTGCATTGAAAAGATATCATGATATTCATGTTTCAACATGCATTAAAAAAAAACCCATCTGGTATCTGTTATAATGGTGTTAACCAACAGCTATGTGAAAATTCTCACCTTGAAGCCCAGCTTCTGCAGACAGCGTGCTAACCTGCGAGCACCCAGTTTTGCATCATCCTCGCTGAACAAAAGAGGAGAGCAGGAGTGATACAACAGTGATAAACATACTGTGTATGGTTTGGCATGCAAAAGACATAGAACACACAAATGGTAACGTTCAGCCTCAAGAGGAACTGTACTGGAACTGAACCTGGTTCAGGGCACTAACAACCAAAGTCATCACAGTGCTGGTATGTGGAGGCTGATTGGTCAAAAACTATAATTACTAAATCTAATGTCAGCATTGTATCTGTGACAGGAGAGACAAATGGCAATGCCACTGCATTATTGGCAGTTGATGGCCCAAACATTCAGCTGACGCCAACGTTGCTGCAACAACAATAAAAAGGCAAGACAGCCAAGGCCCTCGGCAGCCAACATTTCCCTCACAAGAGAAAATGAATGAACTCCATTTGTTGTTAGTGTGAGCGTGTGGGTGTCTGAGTGTTTGTCTACCTTGTTGCTCCAGTGCAGATGATTTTCCCTGAGGACCAGATTGAGGCTGTTATCTTGGGTTTACGGAGCTTCATCAAGACTTTCTAAAAAAAAAAGAAAAGTGGTCCAAATTTGAATGGTGCCAACATGGCCCATATTATACACCCTTGATAATGCAGTGAAGTTGTACATATCCATATGTATTTTTATCTCTACATGGAACATCTCTTTCCCGCTTGAACAGTCTTTGACTTCCTTACCCCTACTTCCGGCTTGTAGATGACATTGGTTCCCTCTAAGGCAATGGTGCGCAGGTTGAGGTGGCACCTTGTCCTGAAGGTTGCCACAACATTGGTGATAATGATATCAAGTGCTTCGTCATTGCTGGAATCCATGAGGAAGTGAGCGGTGCAGCACGAGGACCACAGTGGCTTTCTCCTCACACTTCGAGCATCAATGCCACCATCACCACCACTTCATGGACGGACAGGGAGACAAGACTAGCTGGAAGAAAAAAAAAAAGAAAAAGGGCCATGGTTTACTAGTATTTTAGTCAGAAGTTATACATATTAGTTTATGCCAAACGTTTATTTGTTATGAAATATTTTTCACACATGCACTGTGTTAACTAATGTAATACAACATACCTTACCCTTTTTTAAAATCTTATTATTTTCATGAGTCACATTAGAGCAGCTTATAGCACACAGCATTTACACAGAGACGTGTGAATGCTGGGAATAAAAACGTTGACATTTTAGGATTGGGGGGGGGGTTAACTTGTCACCTTAGCTGCAGCACCAATTCATCGGACTCTCCAGCTACGTGGTCCCCTTCTACTGTGACTCAAAACACGAATCGCACAGGCATCTGCAAGACATTAGAGGAGTAAGTTCATTTAAACATTTCGTTTTTTAAATGTACTACGCTATTTTGGACATTAGCGAACGTTAGCTTGCCCGCTAGCTAGTCTGTTTGCGACTAAATTATGAAGCAACTTAAATATGTGAAAGGGTACGGTGCAACTCGTCTTACTTTTATGTAAAATGGGAGGTTTATTGGCGTTATAGCTCATGCATCAGTGTTGTGTTGCACAGTAACGCAACTGATGAGCATGTTTGGGGAAATGCTGCTAGCTAATCTTTCCAACAAACCGGCTGTCAACTGTTCATCGCAAACTAATTCAGTATAACTGCATGAACTAACGTGTTGGTGTGGCTAGCATTCGATTCAACGACTTAAAACAGCAACAGACCGATAACTGGATAACGAGAAACTTGCATCACTAACTGCCCAGCTAATGTTGTGAGTCAAGCTATCCGTTAGCTAGCAACAAAGAAAAGTGCACAGGCAGTAATGAATGAAAAGTTGTTAGCTAAGCTAGCTAGCAGGCTAGCTGAGGACGAGGCACTTCCTACTGTGGGTTTGCGAGTTAATGGCAAATGTGTGTATCTGAAGTGTTTGCTTTAATTCTTTAGCTACCTTTTCAGCTAGCTCAGTGCTGTAACCCCGAGATATAAACAATCCAGTCACCGGTAAGATTTGTGGACGGACCCCTTCCTCCGCGACAAGGGACCAGCAAATAAAGCACTTCCGGTTTCAGCTTTCAAAATAAAACCAGATGACCTAGTGAACGTCTATATTAACCACCACCTCCGGTTACAACTTTCAAAATACAACGACAAAAACATTAAACCCTTGTGCTGGTCTGTGGGTCCGTTTGCAGTGTTCCCTAAAAGAAAAATTGTAGAATTAAAATACTTTTTCAACATGAAACTCATCGAGCTTGAGTCATTTTCTGAGAAAATATTTTTTCATTTGTTTGTATATATTCCAGCTTTGAATTGAATTGAAATTTAATTCTTTGTTTTTTCAAAAACAAATTTATCACGAAAGCAAATAGTATGTTTTTGATAAATCTGAATAAACACCAAAATATTAACCATATTTGCTGTCTATATTGTATGAGACTGATTAAGTCAACATCTTCAAGTAATTTTACTTAAATTGTTATTGTGTTATTAAAAAGGAAAGGAGGCTGTCTAAAGATCACCTGGCGAAGAATGGTGGAGGGTGGAGGAACATTATTGATGCTTTATACCCCAAAGAGGCCAAAGAGCGTAAGTAAATAATTAAGTAAACAGTCAACTCCTTTTACTCTACTTATTTAAATGGAAAAGCAGGAACAGAACAACTGTGCAAACACAGGCTACAGATGGACTTCAAAGATTAAAGGATCACAGGTGCAAGTTGTGATGAAATAATAAAAGTAGTTCCATAGACTTAAATCTATAAAAGTAAAATGACAATGAAAATCATCATCATGATCATGAACATGATTGATATTTCTGGCTGCCTACAAGAACAGCAGCAGCCAGTAGATGGTCTTAAGTTGATGTCTTGCACCACCATGTGGGCAATGAGGGTTCTCTTGTTTGAAAAAACAATTACATAATTAAAAAGTAAGAAGAGCTCAGGGTTTCTACACCATGTCCTGCAGAGCTAATAACTTCATGTCATTGGTAAACTTTGTTATGAATGAATTTTCAGTCATTAAAAGTTGCAAGTTGCAAGTCCAAGACAGGGTTAAAATGATCATTGAATCTAGCCAAATTCTGTGTCCACAAATTTGTCTTTGTAATCATCTACGTCTGCCAATATTACACTTAACAGGCTTATGCTAACACCATTTCCAGATGACAATGTGTAATGTTTCTTTCAGTGTTTACGGTGTATTGACATTTTAGCTATGTGTATTAGAACATCTCCAAGGAAAATGTGCACGTCTGGTCAGTAAATGCTCCTTTGGGAATCCTGGACAGGCTACAAAGGAGGAGTACAAGTCAAGTTTGGAAGCGGCCGGGAATGTTTGTGTTATCAATGAGAGAATTCACAGCCGCTCCCGTGGCTCATGAATGAATTTAGTGAATGGATGGTTTCTGTGCACTGTCACATCCTGCACTGACTGTGACCTTTAGGTGGACTGATTGTGACTTTGTGAGGCTTTTTGTTGGTTATAGTTTTCCTGAGCTCGTTTGACTCGCTCTACTTTGTGCAACGTTGCACAGCACTGCATGAAAGTTAAACTGATAGGACTGACATGTAATCTTTATGAGGTAAAGTTGCTTGAACCAAACAAATATTTGAATGCGTGTGTGAGCCTGCGTGCGTACGTGCACACGTTCGTGTGTATTTGTTTATGCGCGCTAACATCCGTGACTTATTGCTTGCTTATGCACATTTGCGCATTGTGTCCTGTAACCCAACTCTTCGGCTCAGACCACAGCAAACACTTCTCCCGCCTGGCCTGCGCCCAAACAAAACAGAAAAATAACATCTTTATGATTCAGCCTTGTTGTTATTGTTCTTACTCCCTGGTTACCAAATTGTCTCTCATCCCCTCATCTCATCTCGTTTAATCCTCCTGGGCTGCTCCTGGTGAAATATAGCCTTGAGATTCACATCCATTCTGCACAAGAGCCTTGTTCAGATGTCCCAAGATGTTTACTATAAAGGTTTAGATTTAGAGCAGGTTAGGAAAGTCAGACCACTAGCATTGATGGCGTGCGTGTGTTTGTGTGTGTTGTGAAACGGCTGACGCAGGGCGCAGGAGTATGTTTACAGTTTGTTGGGCTGCACATTGCCGGGGCAGCTTCTTCCCAGGGGAACAATGCTCTTATTCTCATTAGGTCATAAGATGCAGCATGTAAACACACAGATGTGAGCACTTATGGCTTAATAGATGCAGATATGTCTAAGAATAAATAGACAGTCCATCACTGTGACTACTTTGTGTGTTTGTGTCAAAGAGAGAGTGACTGAGGGAAAGAGTTTGTGTGCCTGCATGTGTGTGCATGTTTATGTGTTTGTAACAATGGTTTTGAAGGTTTTCGCCGTTACATACATACTTATCAAACATGACAGAAATAATTCAAAAGTTAAATGCTTGCTATCGAGTGGAACAATTGGACAGTTTGGTGTTCTTTTGACAAACAGCGGACAAGGTCACGCAATTTTCGTTTAGGCAAACATACTAAAACACCGTCTCTTTCTTTTAAAAGACTTGAGTCGTCCGTGTCCGTGCGTCTTTGCAGAGATGTTCTGCTGGGGTGATCTCACTGTTGCCTGTAAACTGGGCGTGTTTGTCAGGACCCCAGTGTTCTGTTTATGTTGGGCGTACATCACAGGCTCATCTCGAAAGGACTTAAGAAAGCGAAGTTAAAGCTTTTGAGAGTCTTTGCGGTGGTGTTGTAAAGTACTGGTTTGATGGCTTTGTGGGAACTCTGTGTCAGCTTGCTAAAGCCTTAACCAGTTTGAGTTTTTTCAGCAGGGATTGGAAACGATGGGGCAAAGAAGAAGTCAGCTGGGATCCAGCGGCAAGGCAAGAATTGACCAAAATAGTCGCAGGAGGAAAAGGCTCCAAATGGTAAAAGTAAGGGGAAGGAGATGAGACAACAACAACGCTGACTGCGAGAAAGAATGAAAGATAAAAACTTGGTACACACATTAAATGTGCATGGCTGCATTTCTGCATAGATGCGCATACACTGTATCCGCATGCCCGTGTACCGTATGTGTGTACTCATGAGTAAGTGTTTCTGCGAGACAGAGATGGATAGTGTGCGAGTTTGCCGTGCACAGGGAATCCAGTTCTCTGGTAGTGCTGCTCTGGGGTCTCCTAGTGTAAACAGAAACGTGGGAACGACCAAGCCTGTTTATATCAGCTCCATTCTTACTGGGACCAGTTAGCCACACATCAGGGCCACAGCCAACTCATACATGCTCACCCACTTGTATGTGGTTGCATATACAGAAGTGCACGTAAGCCGGTTTGTTTACACAGGCATCACCCTAAAATCCTAGATTCAGCAAGTGATATTGGTGTGGATTGCATCAGGTTTTGCTTGCTGCAAGAGAAATGGCTAACTCAACTAACGTCCTCAAAACAGGGATGTAACGAAGAGAAAACCTGCCCAAAAAGTCAGTTTAGGGTGATACACTCCCAATTCTAAATTCGTAGCATGTAACATAGGAAGTAGTTACCTCAAACAAGGACAAGTTGCTTTATGGAAAACAAACATAAATCCTTTCTGTAAATGATGGAATTTTCATAATGCATGTGATATAAGATATATAATGATTTAACCAGGATTTCATTTGCAATTACATGACTTTTCGAAACCCATCCTCAAACCCATTCTTATCTGTTTTTTTATCCTGTTGAAGTCAGATCATATAAAGGATGTATGGAGAGAAACTAGTCTCCATCATCTCTCCATCACAATGCCCCAATGTGCCAACAAACCCCACCCTGTCTATTCACTCACCTAAATGTGGAGGAGTCTAACATATACAACAGAGCCAATTGAGGCCAAAAAAAAACTTGGACATTCAACCAAACAAAAAGGAGTTTCTACAAAGACGTGAAATCTTCTCACCCTCCCATCCCATCACAGTTCCAGAGGAAAGGCCGAGCTCAGACAGAGAGATGATCACTCCAACGTTCATCTTGCCAAATTTACTGGCCTAACATTAACACACCTGCACAAATGTTATGGAGTTCCCTGCTAAGCCATGTTTAGACTAGTTTTGGAAAAGATGACACTGCCATGAGCATTATATGGTGCAACTCCAGTCTGAAGAGAAAGCACCTGTCCTTTCAGAAAAGAGAAATGAAAGAATACAAAGGAAACTGGGTCAGGATGAAATCAAAGTCTCTTATAGTATTTCTAAATGGCATATGGCAGCTTGTAACTTGTTAATATTCATATGCAAACAGAATAATGATGGATGGTTTTTATAAATCTTTTAGATTTTCAGAATTGATAGGTCTAATATTTTATTGTGTTTCTGCCCACCTGCCTCTTTTACTTACAACATGAAAAAGAGATCATACATGTTTTCATGATCATTTACAGGTTACATAATAGTAACCATGAAGTGTATCCAAACCCTATCACAAAGATTCAATGCATGGATCTAACCCACCTTCAAAATAAAAAAAATGAAGCTTGTTTTCATCATTATTGATGTACCTCCTTTGGGGAAAATGGGATTTGCATTAATAAGCAGTAATATACTGTATTTAGTATGTTCATGTCAATTATTACATTATGATTAATTACAAAAGCAGGTCAAGAATATTTTGTCTCCGGGGCTTTACAATCAATACTTTCATTTTAAATAAGGAAACAGAAAAACAAGGTATAAAGCTCAAAAAGAGCAACAGAGGAGAGATACCTACACATGAAAATATCCTCAAAGAAAAATGCCATTTTTGTCATTTATTTATAGTTTTTCTCAACTATGAAAAGCTGCATAAAACCAATGCTTTTAATTACATGGAATGATGGCAAAACCTCTTTGTGTGGCTCCTCACTGCAATACATTTCTGCTGCAAAACTGGGGCCCGCTGACCATTTTTGTCAGCGCGTCAGACAGACAGAGAGCCAGTGTTTGGACAGAGATGGAGTTGCTTTAAGCCGTGTAGAGTGGATTCTTCCTCTCTCACAAGAAAACAGAGACCCCTGAAAACAAACGTCTGTAAGAACGCGGAGGGGTCTGTCTGAACGGCATGTAACAATTGCAGAAGGAAAACCACACCAGTGTCAGCTGGTCAGTGCAGGAGTCGGGCGGTGGGGCCACCAGAGCTCCCTTCAATTACACACCTGGTTGCCCTTTGAGATAAAATATACATGTGTTTGCAGCCAGGCGTGAAATGCATCATTGTCACTGTGTGTCTGTTAATGTATGTAGGAAAAGATGGTGGGTGCCAAAATTATAGTCAAGATGTTGGCTCTCTTTTCCTGTGTGTGCGTGTGTGTGTGAGGCGCTTATAAAGGTCTGAAGTTGGGTGGAATGGGGGGTGGGAGGTGTTGACATAGAAGGATGTTTTGGGGTGGCATTTGGAGAGCGAGTCGGGGTGAAGGTGTAGAATGATGATAGGAAGGAGGGATATGTGATAAGGGGGTGTTGTGTTTTAGCGGCTTAGAGTTTGGGAGTAGCTATCGTTTGTACGGCGCGCGGCGTTGCTGCACGTTTGCAGACGTGCACCCACTTTCTCATTGATCTGCTTTTGCTCATACTCATGTCTGTGTGCGATAAAACAAAGCAACAAAAATCTCCCACTCATATGCAAGCAACAAACGCATGCCTACGCACACACACACACACACACACACACACACACGCACACTGATATCTAAATTAATGGTCTCCTTGGGGAGTCATCCAAAGGCCACGGGCGTTTGGGAGAAAAGATTCTTGGAAAAAGGCTTCATCATCAGAACATTTGCTCATTAGTAACCCCATCTTAGTCATCCAGAGAGAGAGAGTGAGGTACACTAAGGAATACATGGACAAGGTCATATGCTTATCCTGTTGAAGAGGCATTTACTTTACAGTCCAGCCAAACGACAATAAAAGTGTTAGATAGAGAGAAGTGAACGGGTAACGAGCCTTTGGTGTGAGGAGCAGAGACACGGTAAAGAGCATTTATATAGTTCAAATAGTTCAAAGAAAGTCAGCGAAACAGAAAGAAAAAGTAAAAAAAGAAAGAAGAAACATTTCAATTCTCAGCAAGTTCGACTCCCTCTGTCTCCTTCAGCCTCACTCTGCGCAGGAAGTCATTAAAGAGTAAACCAATAAAGCTGTGTCAGATATATTGTATCTCAGTCCTCCACAGAGATATAAAATATTGGCCTCCCATTCTCATCAGACACGGGGATCAGCCTTTCACAGGCCTACAATGTCCTCCTTTGGAGTTCAGAGAGTTTACTGAAGTTATCAACTTGTCTTGTTGTTGGTTTTCAACATAATTGTTTCCGGTTTTATTGAACAGGACTTGTAAGGACGGGGCATCCTGGGTAACAAAGGCTTTAAATGTGGGAATGTTTGTCTTAACAAGTCAGGAACTCCAGCATTGGGCCTTGGAATTTGATTTTTGGCCAGTACCAGCTCCACCAATTTATGAGGGAGATGTCTGTGTCTTTAGCTGCTATAGATTCACTACTTAGTCACTAACTTTGTTAGGGTATTGTTTTTTTTTAGCTTTTCTGCTGAAATCGGTAAAGTTATGGGCCAAAAAAACAAAACAATGAGTAAAAAGATGCTAAAACGCTGGCAGAAGTGCAGAGTTGGGTGACAATACGAGAGACCCCTTTCACATACATGTAGTCATTTGATTCATTGTTAATATAAAAATATTGATTATTTCAGCTTTACAGTTTAAGATATTGATTATAGCCCTACACACCAATGGGCCACCCACACAGGGGTCTTCACGTATTATGCCTGATTAGACCTTCTCTCGGGAATGTGTCAGCATGTGCAGACTCTTGAATGACATCTACCTCACATCTCTGTCAATTTTATTATGGCGGGACAACTTACACCTTTATGATTCTTATGTGTTAATGAAGTTTGGTGACGTCATGTAATTCCATCAACTGAATATAACTGGTGTAACTAAAGGACACTGGTTTGCTACTGTGGTTCCCACTACCACCCCCAACCAGCAGACAGACAAAGATAGTGACTAGCTGGTGAACATAGTGAAGCATTTAGAAGCTAAAAGGCCATGTAGTTCCCTCAGACATTGGTTGAGACCAAAAACAGAGCTAAAAACAAGTGAATATTTGAAACAGGTGAGGTATTATCACTCAATGCTAAATAACTGTATGTTACGTGTTAACATTTTATGCTCTGTGTTTGTGTGTATGTGTGTGGGTGCAGTTCAATCCCCCCACAAAGGAGGTGCTTGTGATGAAATATGCTGTTTCTTTGTTCTCTGTCTGTCTTGTTTTTTTCCCCTCAGATTCCGTTTTTAACATATTTGGAAGTATTTTACATCTTACGCAAACAAAGAGGCTAGTTTGGAGGGAAAATAAGCAACTCCTGTTGCTTTTTCTGCTGATAAGACAGTTGGTGCTCTTCCAAAATAAATAGGCAACATATTAGGGCAAGAAAAGAACGGACATTATTGGACGTTATTCATGGACATTTTGGTGTACCGAAAGTGTGTTTTTCCTTTTAGTACTGCATGTTTCTTCATAGATAGATAGATAGATAGATAGATAGATAGATAGATAGATAGATAGATAGATAGATAGGAAAAGAGAAGAGCAATAAAACATGATGGAGGGATAGGGAAAGAGGGAGAAAGGGTAAGGAGACAAGGTTAATCCAAACAGACTTGTGCCAGGTTATTTTTACGACAGTCCCATCAGCCATTATCTGCCTGCTCTGTTATGGTTAGGGATAAATACAGACCTGGGCAATACCAAGGAGGGATAGATTTGTGTGTGTGTGTGTGTGTGAGTGAATGGTTTTGCGTCTGTGTAGTATTGTGTAGTTTCGTGAGTATACGTATGTTGTCTCTTTCATTCTCTCTGGTTCTCCTCCACTGCAGCATCCAGGGAAGATAAGCACAACAGTTTATTCCATTTCATCAGACGCTCTACTGGCTATTTTAGCCCTAATGCACACAGAGCAGAACTCGTCTTTTTATCTTCTTGCTCAATAAAAATCTTAAGGCCAGTCTGCTCATGAGACTCTGTGTCTCAGAGTTAAATAAATATGTGTGTATTGACTGAGCTGGCGAGCGCGGGGAGGGGGGGGAGAAATGTTTGAGAGAATCTCTGTGTTTGTGATAAGTGAAGCAGAGGAGATTTTTCTTTGGGAAACAGTTGTGTGAGGGAGAGAGAAAGAGAAGACCTGAACATAGTTACATGATATCATGATATCTGGCATCAGACTCTCATCTCTAAGCTCTCCAAACACCTGTGTTTAAGGCGTGGAGCGAAGATAAACGAGGGGTTTAAACTTACACATACAGAGAAATGAATCTGTGTGTGTGTGTTTGTCTGTGTTTATGCATGTGCATGCAGGCATGTGTTTGAAAGATGTAGCGTTATATATATTTAAAAGCCCATGGCACTATTTTCATCATTCAATGCTTATTTAAACATGGATTTCAGTGTTGCCTATGTGACTATCTACAGCATTTCAGTTTACACTCACCTGCTGCCTAAGGGAAAGCCATCGACCATGTGTTTAGGAGAGTGTGTGCACTCGTGCCCCATCTGGCCACGTGCGTGTCGCTGCGAGGGGAGCAGAGGTGACAGTGAGTTTGGAGCAGCAGAGAAATGATCTGCAAGGTTTATTATCTTTAATTAGCATCCGGGGGGAAAGAGATAGATAAGGACCACCATTTCGCTGATGGATCTGCTCTGTGTTCTTTCCCAAACCTTGAAGAAACAGTGTAGTAAAAACGCTGGAAAGACAGACTGCGGTATCATCAGTCCTGGAAAAGCCCAGATGCCTCCAGTGATACCTTAATCCTTTGCTTTAACATAGGTGGCTATACTGATTGTCCAATGCTATATGTTCTGACTGTGAAACTGTACTGAATGTACATATGTTGTAATTAGTCAAACACACAGCTTTAGTGCCTCATACCAGAAAGTAACACAGAGAAATTCATTTGAGCGTCCTCAAAAAACAACTGTTCACTACTTGGACAGTGAGTTAATTAAAATTAGTTCCGGTGAGTGTATGTGCACCATCCACTGTCTCATGATTGATGACAAACCATGCCACCAATCTGTTACGCAGACTGGTTATAGTATAGCGGAGCAGGTTTCTTATAAAATTGAATGGTGCAACACAGCTAATGCGAACACATCTTCCAGTTTGGACCCTCCGGTTCTCTTTGTTTAAAGTCAGCACCATCAAGACAATTTACAATTCAGCAACGGATGCATATTTGCTTGTCAAAGTTCACCAAAATTGAACTACATAAAGGCTCCACACGGATCTACTTTGCCTCCAAGAGCGAATCCTCTGAAAATGATGGTTTACCGTTGAACTCATTTACCACTGATTGTGGTGTGAAATGTCGTGTTATGAATATTGATGAGGCTAGACCCTGACAATGAAATTGAATGTTTTTGAAAGGTTTTCATAATACGTTTTTTTACAATTTTTTGTTGTTGAGCATGTACATTTGACCAATATTGGAAAGAGAAAAACATTCAATCAAGAATCAATCAAAGAGTTTTAAAGCAAACAAAACTGGCAAAGGTATGCCTACAAATTGTTAACAATTAAAGAAGTTAACAGTGATGATGATGATGATGATGTAATAGAGTAACACACACACACATACATACAGACACACTTCTCACCTCTTAAGATGCACATTGCTGCTTTCAAGTAAATAAGTCAAAAAGTAAATTCACATCGAACAGCTGGACAACAGCTGATACACCACAGTGACAGAAGTCTTTTGTGTAACTGTGTCTGTGTCTAAGGCCAGCGACAGGACGAGCAAGAGAAAAAGAGATTCATGTACACACTTCTTCGGCAGGGAGAGTAAAATTGGAGTTTGGTACAACGTTGGCTGTCTGTGTGTAGTATGTGTGGTCATCCAGACTACGTAACTATAAGTGATTATACTGAAGATTAACTGTTAGCATAGCTTCTATTGCACCACTTTGTGATCATAAACAACTCAACAACCTTCTGAAGAAAAGCAGCAGGGGAGGAAGAGAGAGATATACACACAAGCACACTGCACATAAAGAATAATGGAAAGTGGAAAAAGGGGAAGGTTCCTAACGTTGGATCCCCTGACCAACATCTTGCGGATATTCCAGTGACAGTACACATCCACAGAAATGACAGCATGTTGATGTACAGTTCAACCTTAACATTTTCAGATGAGTAAAATGTCCACACATCTTGTAAAGGAAGAAAATTATTCTAAATCCAAACTCTGAATATACGATATATCACCTAGGATATATTGCAGTGGTGACTGATTGGGGATTCCCTTGCACTTTGATTCTGTTGGACTCAAAGGCCATAATTTTCTAAGCATTTAGCTTTCTTCTATGCAGCCACACTGCTAAAACAGGAAACACAAAGTCCTGACTTCTTTTTTGACACTTCGCTCAGGAGCAAAAATAATACAAAAAACTTAGTAGCAATGCATGGAATTATCAATGTACACTAACATTACTTGGATGGATGCTTTTCAAACAAAACTCTTCAAATGCTAATGAGAGGCCGCTAAGAGTTTAAAATGTCAGTTAATCTGGCAACAATGTAGTACAGATATCTTTGTGCTGAGATGTCTCATGACTCCCTGCAGTGTTGCGTCATCAGAGAAATATGCAAGAAAATTAACTTTCATTCGGCACCTAGCACGATAAACCAATAATTTAATGCTACGGCTAACATGTAGCAGAGAGATCAGCAGACATCTGTTTGTGATTACATTGTAAAGGTGCGGTGCTGTTGTCTCTGTCCTCTCCTACTAAGTGGACCTGTCTGTTAGCTGCACCGGAGCTTGGGTTACCCTCACCAACAAATACATGCACACACTAATGAGCTAATACACACACACACACACTTGTCTGCTTCCTGCCTTGGGACTTGGGGTTCAGAGGATCTTAGGGGTCTCTTGAGATTTTATGTTAGATGTGTGTGTGTGTGTGTGTGTCAGGGGCACTTTTATCGCAACTCACATCTCACCTCTTAGTCATCTCCTGTTAGTCTCCGGTAGCATTATGTCTGTGTCTCATGGGAGAACTGATACACGCACTCGCGCAAACACAGATTAGGCTGAAATGAGATGTGAGAAGGTGCTGCTAAGGTCAGCTACCTTAATCTTCCACACACACACACCATCAGTTGGGTGATGTGCCAAATCACAAGTCCTAAACAGCCAAGCATGTCTGCTCCATTTCCTAATTTCACATTCCTTTCTTTGCCTTTCTTTTTGTTTTTTTTCTCTCCAGTCCGACTTTTCTGCCATAAATACAACCGATGGCTTTCCATGTTTATATTACAAGAGTGTAGGAGATTTGTTTTTTGTATATTCTATGCCTGGCTTTCTGTGTGTGTGCTGTATGTTAGCGTGTGAGGGTGTGTGTAAGAGATTGTACATATAAGTCAAATGCGCAATGTTTGTACAAGTTCCCTCCCTGTACATCAGACCCACTCCTAGAGAGGAGGGAGTTGTCGGCGGAGTAGCCCAGGAGGAGCCTCGATTCTGGGCCTGGCGGGGGCGAAAGTTCCCTGTGGGACCTGCTGGGAGATTGCAGGCTGGAGGGAAGCAGCAGCTGGGGGAGGAGGAGGAGGAGGATATGTGTAATGTCTTCGCCCAGGAAAGAAGATGTTTTCCTGCATTTGGGGCAGTCAACACATCCCTGGCTATCAGCAGTTCTGGATGGTTTATCCAGAGATAAAGGCAGGTTATATGGGTGTATCTTACTCGAGCCTGGAGTTTGTTCAAGTAGACATGGGCAGGCAGACAGCCCCTCCACAGACATGCAAAGAAATACATAAATGCAAAAACACACACACTGCACACTAGTCTTTAGGGACTGCTCCTATCTGTCTTTCTGGGGTCTGATAATACTCTCCCCCTGCACCGTGAGTTACGGTAACTACCACTGAATGCCATAGAAAGTTATAGATAATCAGTGTGTGTGTGTGTGTGTGTGTGTCTGTATCAAGGGGCTGTTTGTGAGTGAGCTTCAATGAGCTAACCAGAGCGCTGAGACAGAGGAGATATGATGTGGTGAGATCATTTCGTCTGCATGGGGATAAAAAAAACAAAAAACAATGAGGTTGAGTTCATTTTAGAAAATAAAATAAAGATGCTGCACTTTTTGCGTGGAGATAAATGTTGACTATTAGAATGCACACTTTTCCAACTTGGTTGGCCACTCAGGAATTTGTGCACCTTATTTAATGGGTTACAACATTTTCCACATATATAAACAGACACACACACACCTGTCACCCCCGCCCCCCTGAGTGATGAGGAGGAAGACGATCAAAGCACAGAACCTGATCTAGCCAATAAGAGTGCGGCACTGTTTATCATCCCTCTCCATCATCGGCCTGCATGTTAACAACAGCCTGACTAATCAGGTGTGAATAATATCAGTGACGGTCCAGCATTACACCGCTAATTAGGTGTATGTAATGATAGTCCTCACATTATATCGCATGTCATTTACAGAGATCAGTCAAGGATTAGACCGCTACAGAGACATGAAATGGTTTTGTCTTGGATAAACTGTACTTTGGATGCACTTTACTCAAACACATGAACCTCAGTGATCTGTGCATTCATCCTCTCAGGCTTAAATCTCAAATATAAGTAGTGCTGAGTCTGAGGAAGGCTTAATGTTTTGTAATGTTGCAAACATGACACCACAAATCTTGAGCATGAGGCAGCTATTCAGATCTCAGCTTTAAACTTTCCAATTATAGTTATCATTTTTGACATCACAGTGAAAACCTTTAAACATGATTTTCAAACCTTAAATTAATTGAAGTCGTAGGTATTTTCACAATATACAGAACAAAATAGCATTGCTATTGGTTTAAGATGAACTGAAACTGATGAACTGATGGCGATTCTTTGGCTCTACTAACAATGTCCCCAGGAACCTTTTCATTTACAGGTTTTAATCTCTTTGTCCTTTTAATTGTACTTCTGCTTTATTGTCCTGTGCACACACAAGTTTAAAGGTGAATGCCACTTTCAAATACAGGTTTTACTGTTTAAAGAGGATTGAGTGTGTGGCTGTGTCTTGGCTGAAAAGCATGTTTTCGCTCAACTGTTTAGACTCTATTTGTTTTGGCTAGACAGAATTGACCAGACAGTGGCTGCTGTGAAGGATTTAGTAGAGTGCTGGGAGTTCTGGTCTGCTGGAAGATCAAACCACACACACACACATAAACTCACACACAGACGTCCAAACGGTACCACTGTGTGAGATAGAAAGCTGAGTTGTATCCCTCTCTCTGTTTATAAACTGTAGCCTCAATCACAGTGACAGAGACCAGATCTTTCACTGTCTTACACCGCTCTGCTGCCCAGTGCTGCAAAGAGAAGACACACACACACACACACACACACACACACACACACACACACAAAAACAGGATGTGTCCCTGTTTTTATCTGTGAATCTGATCACCAGGCCACAAGTTTATGGAATATTATATCATTCAAAAAGGTGTACTTGAAAACAGGGTTTTGTAACCGTAGTTTTGTAAACTTGTACATGCATGATTGTATCTATAAGCTTAGTTTTGTAGACTTGTACATTTTGTTTTCTGTCTGCGTCTGTGCAATCAGACGCAGGCTCGCAAACTAATTGTTACAAACAATACTTATGTGTATACTTATGTGTATGAACGTTTGACAGGTTTTCTGTGTGGTCTGTTTTATACAAGGAGTTTCACAAAAGAAAAAGGCTATCCACAAGTGAATGAGGGCGGGATCTGCAGCTTCTGACCAATCAGTGTCTTTGGAATCACTACGCACTACACAGTTGGCTAGCCAACGCTGTCAGTCAACAATCATGCACAGTCAACGTAAAGCTCTGTGAAGAGATACAACCCTGAAAGTTGAACCAGACCTTCGTACCACCAGTATGTCAACAACATACATGAATGTGTTTCAGATGTAACATTCATTTTTTTCTTTAAAGGCTAGCCAACTGTGTTGTGCATCACGATTCCAAAGACACTGAACAAGTTTGCAAAACAAGGGTTACAGATACAAACCCCTGTTTTCAAATGCATCCTTTTTGAATGATATAATATTCGACACAAGTTAGACCAGAGGTTGCAGCAGAGGTTATAAAAGTGCCATACTGTAGAACACATGCTCACACAAAAACACGCTCACGCTGCAGCTGCATCACGTCTCACTTACTTCCGACAGGCCACTTTGGGCACTCAGCCAATTCAAGTTCAAGCCAATACATCTTAAGTAATGGTGAGTGTGTGTGTGTGTGTGTGTGTGTGTGTGTGTGTGTGTGTGTGTGTGTGTATTCTGAGCTGAGCCATCAATACAATGGTTCCTGTGGGACATTTCAGCCACAAACTCAGTCCAAAACGCTGTTAATCTCTTTGTTGGTTTCTCTGCAGTCTGTACCTAGTTACTTATCTGTTTCTTTCCTTTCCCAAGGTTGATTTGTTATTGACCTCCATCTGTCTACCTGTCTTTGGTATGTCTTCTACACCAATTGGCTTTAAGGGAATGTTCCTTTAAGCAGAGGAACTGCCCACTAAAGGTGTGTTCAGAAGGAGAGCGTGCAGTTGTGTACAATTTATGATGTTTTTTGGTTGTCTGATCTGTGATCTTAGAATAGTGATTTCATCAGTGTGTGAGTGCAGCATTATAATGTCTTACTCTTGACTTACCAGATGCTGGCTGAGACACAAAGTGTTAGCATAGCTTTCTAGGAGCCATCAGCATTTCATTTTCACACATAAGCAGTGTTTTCACTAGTGATAGTGTGTCTACTATCCTCCTTTATTCAAGCAAATACAGCATCTTCAAGCACAAGGGCAACCCAGGTTTGATCTAGTCAAAACAGCCTGATTTTACGCAAACCTGCAGGGCCACTTTACAGATTCTCACGTTCTACAACATCCATATCCATCCGTCACGCACGTTGAGGAAACCCAATACATTTACAACAGATACACACACTTACAAGCATGTACATGCACATTCCAGAGACCAATACAGTCCAACTCCCTCACACTGTAAGTACAAGACTTCCAGGTCGTTAACCTACACTGTGACAGAGTATCAGTCTTATTCTGGAGAGTCACTGTTTGCCTCCCCCCGGATGTTCCTGTCACTAAATATCAAAGGATTCTAGTCTTTTTGAAATATAATATGATATTTTCACTCCCCTAAACATCTTCATAATTCTCTCTTATTGACCAGTTTGTCCGCCACATCCTTTGCCCCGGCTTTCTCCGCTCCCTGCTGTATCTTTGCACTTTCTGCAACCTCTCTTTTAGTTATTTTACTTTGATTTTTCTTCTTTTTTTAGAGGTACTTGAACTGACTCGAAAAAGCAATTCGTTGGAGTGTGTGTTTGTGTGTGTGTGTGTGTGTTGGGGGAGTATGGCTGTGATAAGGGACAGGGAACTGGAGTACTTAGACATAGATGGATGATGTTTTCCTCTCCCTAAACCACACTCCAAGATTACAGTTTCTTATTCTGATCTTTACAGCCGCCAAGCAACGAGGTCCTTTCCTATTTCTTTCTTTTTCTTTTTCTTTTTATATATATATGTCACTGAAAAGTACAAGTGGAATGTTTTGTCAATAAATAAAACTATATTTTGCTTCTGATTACGCTCCCTGTCTCTCACATAATGTATTGTCCCCATGTTTCTTTGCCTTTTTCAGTTAACACTCGCCAGGTTGGAAAAATTGGGTGAGGAAAGAAGATCGGAAACGTAGTTTTTATGAAGTGAAGTCTGGCTGTGAGAATATGCGATCAGTCCACTTAAAAAAATAAAATTTGATAGAGGTCAAAGTGAATCTTAATCGTCATAACCAAGTAAAATGTTTTGAATTAGAGAGCAGTGAACAGTGATCATACAGTAAAATGACAGCTTGTAGAACTCTGCACATAACTCTGTGTTTTGAATCATGGAGTGGGAGTGATGTACCACAACATGGAAAGAAAGCGAGAGCGCAAATCACAGATAGGACTGGTCAGTGGCTAACAGCGTCGGTCCCCAGCTGATTAACTGTGGTGGTTGGAAATTAAGTGATAACAATCTACTTTCAGTGCTCGCCCACACAGATATCCCACCAATCAAAGATTCGGCAGTGACAGTGTCAGTCAGAACAAATTCACGCCCCCTGGATTTCATTAATGTAGGGCTTGCTGTCTATGCAAAAACATAAGATTTTAACTTCAGCATTTTGGTAATTACAACTTTGACCAAATTAATTCACACGTCAAAACATGCACCAAGGATAAATATTCGGACATTTTAGCAAAACTTTTAATTTCAATTTCAGCTTGGCTTTGATTGTATTTTTGAACTATGCTTTTGGAGCAAGCGCACCTAAACGAATCACTAGTCTCTTACTCATTACAGATGCCGTATCATTTGTTCTCCTGCAGGACATTCCCATAACAACTCCACATGGTAGATCTACTGTTTCTCAGCATATGCAGTTTTTTTGTTTGAAACATTTAGCAAAAGTGTGTTTGTGTGACACACAGAGAAACGATAATGACCCGAGGCATCAGGTGTCCCCCTCGGTGGCCCTGCGAACAACATCTGGAACCCGTCCCTTCGTGGTGACATCACGCAACCAGCCTAACCTTTGACCCCAAACCGGCTAATTAGCAGCATGTCCCTCTGTAACTGCCAGGGTCCCCCTTTTTTTCCTCTCGCCATCTTTCTCACTTACCCCCCCTCCCCTCCACCTGTTGCCTCATGTCACTGTGTGTGTGTGTGACCGAGGCTCTGAGAGGGGAAAACGGTCCCAGAGAAGGTTTCCTAAACACTTAAATCTGGTACATTGTTTTATCGTTCACATGAATTGCTCTTAGCCTTTGCAAGTACAAATTTTATTACATCAGGGTCTGTGTTTTATTGACGCACAGGGGAGCTCTGTTTCATGAGCTATTTTAGTTCATCTCTCTCTCCCCGACTCTCTCTGGTGGATCCATGTATCTCAGGGGTGATCATCAATCTAGCCGACTCTATTATTACTTTTCCACAAAGTGCTTTGATTTCCAGCCCACCCAGGAGATTAAGCCCCCTCCTCCCTCTCTCTCCTCTCCCTCCGTCCCCTCACCTATCTGCTCCTTTCTCTCCGCTCCGGGCTCTCTTCTCCTGTGTTGGTTCCACTGGCTAAAACGTAGCACCGGGGCCTGTTTAGTGCACTGTGACTCCGGAAGCAAAGGGGTTGAAGGTCAGCTCTCAAGAGACACACCTCTCATCCCTGCACACGCTTCAGCTGTGCAGGCAGAGGCGTTGTGTTCACACGCGCACACACACACACACACACACACACACACACACACACACGCACTTAATCCTGCATCCCAGCAAGAAAGAACTGCAGCCTCATGCAAATGTGCTGCTTTAGCCACACACACATTTCAGTCACCCAAAGTCACACCACATCATTCAGCAAGATGCACATGACCTGCATCAGTGTTCTCCTGGTGCAACCCAACGTTTTCCACTTCAAGCAGCTCCAGAGACTTTGCTGTTTGGGCTCGGCCCTGAGTGGACCGGTGCATGGAGCATCGGTGTGGAATGATGTGGAAGGCCAAACGGGGGATTGTGGGTGCTGGGTATCCATTACATCAGAGGGGACCAAGGCGCCAGTTGGCCATTTGAGACATGACACCCCTCCCCTGTCCTTGCAATTTATCCTGGCAAGATGTGCTGAAAGTTACATGGGCCCTGTGAGTTTTAATTCTCTTATTTCAAATACTTTGAAATGATGATTATACGTATAGTCCACAATATCATCATGTAAGAATCATATGTATTGATTTTTTATTTATTTACACACAACCTCTTTAAACTATTACAGAAAATAAAATATTCAAATTTAGCAAATGCATGACCTAATATTAAGGTTATGAGAATAAACGTCTGGCAATTACTCCTACAAGATGATGCATAAAGAATGCAACACTGAATTTATTTTGAACCCCATTGTGATTTTGTTTTGCTTTACTGTTTGAAAAGAAATTGCTCAACTTGAGCTCCTTCACCTGGTTGCAGGTTATTCTTGCCACCGATTCAAAACACATTATTAGAGTTTACATAACGTAATATCAGCAACCACGTGCGTTTTCAATCAGGATGGACAAAGTTTAAAAGCTTCAAATCTTGAATCATATATACAGATTGAGTCTGTAGGTCTGTGTTTCTAATCGTAGGTCATTGATATTCCGTAGTTCTCAAAGTAAAGTTCAGTCCCCATCCAGGGTCCCTTGGGGTCCCGGAACCCTTCGGGAACCAGCATGCCGGATCAGCACCAGTGTCTCCTCCCAGCATGAGGCAACGCCCTCTCTCGGCGTGGAGATAAAAGGCTCTGTTGCATTCTGCTCCTGTCACGCACAGTTCATGAACGCGTGCACGCTGTTCGGTCCTGTCCAGCCGAAGCTCCCTGCGCCCATGTTTTGAGCCGCTCCGCTCGGAGACAGTTCACCATGTCCACCGGGTCTCTCAGCGATGTCGACGACGAGCTCCTGGACGGCATCCTGAAGTTCGGCTCCTCCGGCAAAGACTCCAACGAGAGCACGGAGGAGAGCTCCAACTGCGAGGGCACTTGCGCGAGCGACGCGCCGGGCAACAAGCGGAAGACGGCCTCCCGGAAAAAAGCGCCCAAGGGTGCGGCACAGCAGGAGGGCAAGCACGTGCAGAGGAACGCGGCCAACGCCCGGGAAAGAGCCAGGATGCGGGTCCTGTCGAAAGCCTTCTCCCGGCTGAAGACCACCCTGCCCTGGGTGCCACCGGACACCAAGCTGTCCAAACTGGACACGCTGCGCCTGGCGTCCAGCTACATCGCGCATCTCCGGCAGATTCTGGCCAACGACAAATATGAAAACGGATTTATCCACCCGGTTAACCTGGTGAGGCTGCATGCGGGGCGGAGTGGCGGGGACAGTTAGGGAGACGTGAAAGAGCCCTGAATCCTGAGAATGGGGGTTCTGTTAAAACCACAATGATGGTTTGTTTGCATAATAATAATAATAATAATAATAATAATAATAATAATAATAATAACTCGGTTAGCGATGAGTCTTTATAAAAGGCTACACCACCTTAATGTATAGATTAATTATTTTACCCAGGCTCCTGCCAGGCCGCGTTGTCACTGACGGCACCGAGGTGATGATGATGATGATGCTTTGTGAAGCAGGTGCATGAGAGGGGACAAAAGCAGCCATTCCTGTCTATGCGGCCTGTTTGTTTTTATTTTATTTATTTTTTAGGCAATAATCTGACTCCGAGCAAGTAGCCTATCACCCTTTTTATGAAGCGTTGTGCTAACGATCAAGTCACGGACCACTAGTCATTTTTCCTCTGCGTTAATACATTGGGCCTGTTTTTTAAATCGTTACCTGGGGGGGGGGGGGGGCTTTAATAAAGTGCAAAAACACAAACCACATCAACAAATAAAAAATAAATAAATAATTTGGACGTTTA
>JAVQJV010010401.1:0-15295 GCA_036024995.1 Gadopsis bispinosus | reverse complement strand
TTGTCTTAGGAATAGTCATAAACTTTGACTTATGAGTAACAAAAATCCTAGCAACAAGTAAAACAAGCTAAAAGTTACATTTTGCAGTCTAAAGGGGCCAGTATACTCCATCAGAACCGCTTGTCAGATGGTTAACTATCTTTGGAAACCCCCATTCCGAAGTTGATTTTGAGAGTTGGAGTCTGTGTCTGATAATTTCTTTAAGTTTCTTAAACCGACGATCGACATTCACACCCACTTCATGCCATGATTGGTCAGTTGTGAGGTAAACGGTTGTGATTGGCCCGACCAGGGCCTGGTCGGATGGTAAGCAGTCTGAATGGGAGGGGCTACCCGGCACATCTAGCAGAGCAAATAAACAATGAGCTTGCAGATTCATCTGGCTCCCAGAGTAGTCAAGAACTACAATTATGTCCACCCACAATGCTCTCTTTCTTGCACTCAATCAGCCAATAGCAGGCCTCCAGAGGTCATGTGTGCATGTGCTGCATCACATCAGTCTTAACAAGTTCATGTACATTTTGTCATGATTAATGCCTTTGAAAGACTATCATCATTCACTGTTTTCTTTATATTTACTCGTTATAAAATATAAGCATATACTTTAAATGCTTCAATATATTGAAACATGCAAAAAAGACTCTTTCATATTTCCCCATGATATTAGTTATGTTGAAAAAAATCAGATATACTATTTGAAATATCAGAATTCTTTGTTTTTACAGTCCATATAATAATTATTGCTTCTTTCGCAGTTAAATAGGCATGTGATTAATGTGTACATTAGGAAGAATCACCCTAGCGTGTGAGCATTTAATTGTATTCAAGTTATGTTAAGTTAGGGTTATTTCCAAAATATTTTTTCTTTGTTGGAAGGTGTGTGTCCTTTGCTTCAGCTATCTGCTGTGACAGACTTAGGAGGCCTCAGGAGCTCTCATAAATAATTTGGGAGTTGAGACCAATCATAACACTTGTACACAGCACGTATTCTTAATTATAAGAATATTTTTTTATTATAAGAATAAGGCCAACTGTCCTAGACACTATATGTCAGCCAAATGATTGCTGGCAATATATGTGCCAAAACAACGATCTAAAGAAATTGAAATCTGAAAATTGTATAAGAGTTATGTGAATGCTACTTCCCCTCCTTCCCTACTTATCACTCACCACACCGTAGGAGAACGTGTCACAAGTCTCAGACACAGGCAGGCTCTGGATCACCTCCGGAGCCATCCAGGGAAATGTGCCCACCAAGGACATGTGTGTTGTGTGGGTCAGGAACTTCGATGCCCCAAAATCACAGATCTGAAATGAAGAAACCAGAATTGAGATTAGCGTTGCTAACTAAATCAAAATGTTTATTTTGGAATCCATAACTACTATTATTAGAACAACGTACTTACTATGTATATGTAATACTTAAAACCAGGACATAATAACCTGCAAGTGTGCATGTGGTGGTGATGGTGATTACTAAATTCAACACATGTGGGTATCTACTCTACTGGAATCACATCATTTAGACCTGGACTCAGTTGCTATTTTCCTCACTGCAGTATCACAGGCAAATGCAATTTGGCAAACTATGCTCTTGTTTCATTTCAGAAAATGAGGCTCTACGATAGATCAGATACACACAGAAGAGGCTTCAAAGTATGCTTGGAGTTATTGAACAGTTTTCCATAAAGCACAAACTGTCTTGCAAATAAACGGCACAATACTGTATGTTGTCATGAGTTTATTGTTAAATGTTCTTTCTACTAGTGTCTTTCACCAAATAATCTACAGTAAAGCACAGCAGTTTTAATGCTGTCAGTGGTTTCTTGTACATGCCAAGTTAGTCACTGCCCTCTTGTGTCCACATACTGTAGCTAAATAACATGCTAGTATTTCAAGCTCTTACTCCTTTTTAAAATTTCGAAATAAAAGTTGAAACTTTCAGCTAACCAGACAGTACACATATCCAGACAGGCTCTACATGTCACAATGAAAACCTACCTTGAGAACCTTGTCTGCTGCCAAAACAACTGAAAGAGGAAATAATGTTTTAAAAGTCAATAAAAGCATGTTTTCACCTTAAAGAATATGTAGCATTCATGTATATACAAATTAATATGTTGTTGAGGACACAAAAAAAATGAAAATACGTTACCATTCCTGGATTTTAAGTCTCTGTGGATCACCTTAACGGGGGCCTCTGAATGTAAATAGTGCATTCCTAAAGCAGAAATAAAGAGATTTGAATTCAGAGGGAGCTCAATGGAAACTTCTGTATAAACTGCTGGATCTTTGAACTGATAATGCTCCAAAAGGGTCCACCCCAGCCTGTTTGAAATACTGTATGTGTGGAGCAGCTATGATCTGTGGGAGGCCTTGCTTTGTGTAGAAATATTTATTATTAGGGATTTACTAATGAGGAAAATCAAGACTCCTTGACTCTTGCTTATTTGTATTTCCACATAAAGGTCCACCTCCACTACCTGCACACACTAAAGCACACAAACATGGGTTCTAATAATGACTGCAAGAGATGAGGGTTAAAGCCAGTAGCAAAAAGTCAAAGCTTCTTTCTTGCTTTGTAACATTTTTTAATACTTTCACATCTTTCAAGGCTGTTTGTTACCAAAACGTCTGAGTTAACCTGCTGACAATCTGGTTTTCAGACCTCGGCACAGCGCCACTTCAGCCTGGGTTTGAATTGGATAAATCAGCAGAGTGCTGCTGTATAATAATTTGTCTTAGGCATTTGATATCATATATCATAATACGTTGACTTCCTTACAGACAAACTGGCTTTAATAGGACTACTTGTGGGTAGTTAAGATATGACCCGCTAAACAGTTTTCAAGTTGTTGTAGCTAAAGTTTGGAACTCTGAAATTCTACATAATCCATACAGGGGTTCTCAAGGTTCAATCTTAGGTCTCCTACTAAGAAATTACATTAATTAATAATGTAGAGTTGCATCAGTTAATGATTGCTTATTATATTTCTATGGAAATTACATTACATGACGGACAAATGTAGACACAATTGATTTGAATAATTTGCAGTTCAGATTTACCTCTGGCAATCTCTGCAGCCCATGTCATGATCTGCCCCATGTCCATTTCCTCACTGTCAGCACTGGACAGGTAATCATACAACGCCCCACCACTTGCATACTCTGTGGAGAAATGTGACTATGTTTGAGTTTGCATCACTGGGATTGACTGACAGTTTGTGATGGTAAAACGTCTCACAGTGACAAACCTGTTCTTTTGAGGCGCTACATTAGACACGTGAGTGCAGTATGTGAGAGCAATACATGAAAACAATTGAAAATTGAAATTCTGCCAGATGACTCCTGGAAGCCATCTGACAGCTTCTTGTTTACAGCTTGCTCCTGTCGCTGTGGATGAGCTCAATTCATCACAGTGTAAACTGTTCCCTCAGGAGCCCACATGTTATCAAATCTATCTAAAATACAAAGGAATAATCTTTCTGCTCTGTTTTCAAATGTTTTACACACTTCCAATGGGGAACAAGTGTACCCTTACAAGACTGTTTAAGTCATAGAAATAAAGCTTTGACAAAGCAGAAATGTATGTAGAACAGGCAAATCAACATTTTTTGCTATCTTTAGACAGCGCTCTAATCTTGTGAAGTAAAGTTCTTGAACAAAGATGAGATAAACAAGCAGTATTATACCAGCTAAAACAGCAGGAAACCTCTGTTAGTGCGTAATAACCCAATCATCTTGCAACACAATGTAAACACCAAGACAGGAGTCTAATTAACAATCATAAAATACACAGATGGTTTTTATTATTATGAGTCTGAATTTTGCATGGCTTCTGTCACTGGCGTAGCAGACGTACAAACATATCTTAAATAAGCGTATCTACAATTGAAGACTTGTCTGCTTCTGTACTTTGCGCTTGACTATGTTCATCCGCATTCCATAGATAATATAATAATCTGTAGTGAACTGCGCTTCTCATTGTTAGCATCATCCACCTCCCTCGGAGTCTAATGTCATAGGAGAGGTTTAATCAGCTTGTGTGAAACAACAAACAGTCTTGCACTGCACCTAACAGGTAAATGTACCTTTACCCCAAAAGAATAACAAACCTTAATTCATTAGGTTTATTAGGCCGCTGACTGACAGCAGATATTGTTAAACTCATGCAGGTTAACGGAGACAAACAGGTGTCTCAAATAGGTTGTAGATATTGGCTGTTAGAAAGAGGGAACAGTCCGGGCCTAGTGCTGTATGTCAACACACTGAGGAAATTTATAACAGGGCTGATGAATGTGGACATGGCATGGTCAGGCTGGCCATAAAGCTTTTTCCTGTATCTGGTGCTAATTAGATTCTGCTTTGACGAATAGAGACACCAACCAGCTCCTTGACAACAAAACATTTCTCTTTCACAGCTGCTTCTAAGGTGCCATGTGCCGTGAGTTTTTCTCTATTGTGTCGATGCAATTCTGCAAGTCGTGCTCTAAAACTGCAAATGTAGTGTTCGCAACGTCACATTTTCACTTAAGTGTTAATGATGTATGGTTCTTTTTAGTTCTCTTAACTTTTCACACAGCTATTACATAGAAATCATGTTTGCATTTAACACAAATGTAGACACGGGGTAAAGATTTCACATGACAGTCTTATGCTCACAATAATCTCAGTCCTCTTCCTAATAAAGAAAAGGGTACGGTAAGCTACCTGGTGTGTGCTAAAAATAATGAAAACAAAGCAGAGACCGAGGATTTGCAGCTGTAGGAGCCATGTGAATGTCGGATGAGAAAATCTGAGGCAGCAGTTGCCCATCTTTGTTACAGTGTCATATTGTACAGGGTGAGGTTTCATAATACTATAATTCAGCATGTCAGGAGACTCTCCAATATCTTCTACCACTCTCCATTTCTCAATAAAAGGACACAATTATTTCAGTGTGGGGATGTAAATTTTACAAACTCAAATCTCATATGCACGTCAAAGTCACTGAGGTAAAGAAATTGACCTGAGGTGACTGTTGTCATGCCAACGACGGATGTGTCACACAGGGAGAACATTTCGGAGGGGGTGATGTGGAGAAAAATCTATGTCCTGATGTAAATGACAGGAACGTTATGCAGTAAAATACACACTTTATCTTTTTTTATATTTATTTATCTAAGGTGTTTAAAGAAAGTTGGGGGGTTGGGTGAGTTTGAATGTCATGATGATGTTTTTTTATTTTTGTCTTGAGTGAGGCGTGTTTTGTTATAGCATTGCTCCACAACACAATTTGGTGCGTGCATTTGCTGTTTTGCAAACTGAAGCACAGTTTTTGGTGTTTGTGTCACCTATTTTCAAAACCCGGCGCCCAAACAATAGAGAAACGCTGCAGTAGAGAGATAGAAAAACTGTTTTTGCAATCATACACATACACACTGACACTGCTTATATAAGTTTCAACCCTGTTGCCAACCTAGTCAGAGAGCTACAGTGACGCATGAAGGAAAACAATGATTATATGGAGGGACAACGCAGAGGTGAACCCAACAAATCATAAGCATAATACTTTGATAGATACTTTACAGTATGCACATTACAGTGGATGCAAAAGAACAAATGCAGGGTTCTTTCTATAATGTAATATAAAGGTAACTATAGAAAAGCAGAACCACAATGTCTCAGTGATTATCACTCAACTTTCACCCTCCAAATAGCACACATCAGACAGATCGAGCCATGTTTTAAAGCAATAGAAGAGAAGAAAAGAGAAGTCAAATTTCTTACAAATAAAACTTGAAGCACTTGTGTTATTTGCAACGATTAGATTTGATAACTGACTCAGTGGAATGTATGTGCATCACTAAACATGCTCGTTTGTTAATGAGGCTATTGTGATTTTTGACAGGATCTATCTCTTGTTCTTATGGAGTTTGAATGCACTTAGTGTGAGATGCTTTGGACTAAATATTCTGCCAATAGATCTAATGTAAAGTAACAGCACCCCTGGTCGTGGGAAAAAAAAAACTAATCGCAGTTCACTGTAACAGATAACGTACCATAAACACATTTGATTTAGTGAGGACAAGTGTGAACTACAGCTTGTTTTTATCAGTTTCATCGGAACAAAGAACATCTTGCATGTCTTAGGACTTTCACTGACTTTGTGTTCAACCTTTTCCTGGAAGAGAAGCGATGTTTGTAGCACTATGGACAAGACATTCAGCGAATATGACGTGGGGAATCCCAAGGTTTCGGAAACACGCAGTAATCGCGGAATGTCACATACATTTAAATAATGGGCCTGTCAAACATTATTTATTAGTCCAACCCAAGAGGCTCGCAAGTTTAGCCTTTGATCTAAAGGAAACATGTTCAGAGCCTATAGCACAGCGTCCTATCTACATGTAGGCTGAACTCTTTGTAACAAACTGCTGTTCTCTGCCTGGTGGGCTTTGAGCCTCTTTTCAGAAACAGGGAATGATCTTAATGTAAACTGTAAATCAAGTCTCAATTACATGTACTGCAGAAATAATAGGTCAATAGACAATTGACAAAAAATCTATTTTGAACAATTTTGAAATTCAATAAAAATACAGGATTTGAGGAATTGCATTAGTTGCAGCCCTTATTACATAAACTATTGCATATTATGCTGCTTGTATAAGTTAATTATCATTAACCTGTGATTTGGGGCAACACTCATGTCACAATTTGGCAAAACATGAGAAAAGTTAAAATAAGAAACTCTGTGTAGGGTGACAGAAGAATCCAGTTGATGGTCTTACATCTAAATGTTGAGGTTTATCATTACAGAATGGAGAGGGGAGGTCAATGCTATTACAGCGAGGAACACAAAACACAGCAGCAGAAGAGATAGGACCTCTACACGCCTGCCTGATCAAAGTTTGTGCAGAGGGCCCCTTGCTGCATGAGCTTTGTTCTTCTCAGCCACTAACCTAGACACAAAACAAAACAGGAGCACACAACTACTGTATCAATGTGTGCACTTCCTGAACCCTCTGGCAGCCACTAATGCTTCCATAGAAACCTCTGCACCCTTCAGTGTTGAGCAAACTGCAACTGCAAACACATTCGGCTACTGCGTTTTCTATCAGCTCCGTTGTACATTTATTATTATCGAGACACACTGTATATATCTATATATGGCACGGTCAATATGAAGGCGTTAGAATTAAAAAATCTTACCAGTGACAATTCCATAGTTGGGAGCCTCAAGAACCGCGCCATAAAACTGGATGATGTTGCGGTGGCTGAGGACACTGAGGATTTCGGCCTAAGCAATGAACACACAAGGAGAAAACACAACTGGGACGTTTTCACGAGAATGCAGGTCACTATAAAAATGTCTAAAAATCATTACATCAATTTCTAAAGAAGACTAAGAGTCTAGAACCATGCAAGCAGCCAATGGTGCTTTGAGCTAAATGCTAATGTCAGCATGCAATGCTAACATGCTGATGCTAAGGAGGTCTAACATATACCACGTTCACCGTCTTAGTTTAGCGAGTTAGCAGTTGGCACTTAGCACTAAACTAAACACAACTTACAGCTGAGGCCAATGGGAATGGCATTAGTTTTGCAGGTATTATATAATAAACCAAAGTATTGGACAAACTGAAATTTGGTGATGAAAAGTTAAGGTTTGCCATCATGAGCAGAACACGGATGCTGGGGCCAAATTTCAAGGCAATCCATCCACACGTTGCTGGGACAATTCACAAAATAACTACAAATGTCAACCTCATGGTGGCACTAGAGGAAAAGTCAGGCGATCACCAAAGTTGGTAGGATTCATCTTCTGGGGATCATGAACATCTGTACTAAATCTTGTGCTAACCCATCCATCCAGTAGACGTTGAGATATTTCACAGGATAAGTGAAAACCTTGACCTGCTGGTGGCACTAGAGGTAAAGGTCATTAGGAAAAGTCTTTAGGATTCATCCTCTGGGAACTATGTATATGTGTACCAAATTTCCTGCCACTCCATCAACTAGTTGCTGAGATATTTCAGTCTGGGCCAAAGTGGTGGACCGACTGACAGGCAGATATTGTCATCCCTGGAGCCTTGCACGGTTAAAATAAAGTAGTTAATAGTTGTATTAATATAACATACTGGCCCAGAAACATCATTGTGAATCCATTCCTTGAATGCACATAAACCTGACAAAACCAATTCATTTAATTGTAGCCAAACACTATAATTAAATGAACAATTGGTTCAATGTGAAAGGATTACATTATTATTTTCAATGAACAATCATCTCTCCAACACTTGAGTGACGTTGAATGGATATCTGTGATCGTTTTACAATTTCATAAAGGAAAAACGAAGAGTCATTTTCTGAACATCCTTCCCATCACAGGCCAGCAAATGTAATACAATTTCCCTGAAAAGATCTCAAAGATAATTCTTTCTTGTCTTTAAGACAATGAGCCTGAGCTTTCAAAGGGATCTCAAGAACAGTCCCTGCTGTAATTGTGCCAAATACATTCTTTCATTTGGCAATAATGTTTCTTCTGCAACACAAGAGTGGGGGAGTATAATGACCATGAGTGATGGGTACAGAAGTCACCACATCCTGCTAAATTGGGTAGCAATTAAAATGATTACTATACTGACAATTAAAAAGTATATGAAAAGCCCAGGCAATTATGACTCCTACCTCGTTTTCAATCTTGAGCAGTTTTTTCACCGCCACCTCTTTGTCCTGGGAGATCCACCTGGCTCGGTACACACTTCCAAAGCTCCCGCCGCCACAGTTCTCGTAGAAGTGGATATCATCGAACTTGATTTGCACGAAGGAGGCGCTTGGAGACGACATCTCATAATGACACTCAGCACCGAGTCAGCTTCTGTGTGTGTGTCGGGGGGGTGGAGATCACACAGGGAAGGAAGGAAGTCTGGTTCACTCAACTAAGTCCTCTACGGTCAAAGAAACTTACTCCTACAGGACACTTCAATGACCAGCTTCGCTCTGAAACACACCATTTGAGACTGACTGCAGGTGAGAGACGGGACTCCAGCACTCTGACATTGGCTGATCCTGCATATGGTGTCAGTGTCATATCCCTGGTTTTAGCTCCGTGATTTACTGACCATCCCCTCCTGTCTCTTGCTCTTGCTCCACGCACCCTCTTCATCATCAGCACGAGTAAGCAATGAGCTCAGAGTCCAGACTCTGCTTGTATAAAGACGATGGCATGCCTGGTATGCTGTGCTCACGCACCCAAAGTCACAAACCATTCCACCATAGTCTGCTGTGTTCAGTACAAGTAAGGCCACAAGCAGAGAGCAACTGTCGCTGACTGTTTCAAGACAAAAACCTGGACAAACCCTCATTTTCTCGTCATCTTTTCAACTACAATATGAGCTCCTCCTGCCTGTGTAACAGACCATACATGTGGCATTTGTGTAAACCGGGGTTAGAAACATAATGGGAGCCCACACAAATTGATTATCACATCCTTTTGTTTGTCCGTAACAGCATAAAAGCATCTTGTAAAGAAATAATTCCATCACTACAGGAAATTGTAGCTCTGTTATTGTTCGTAGGTTTCCCATTTACAGCCGAGCAATTACAGCTTTTAAAAGGCTGTTACCTGGGTCTCTATTGGGACTGCTATCTATCCCAGCGGGAAATGCCTCCATTGTCACAAAGGGGGGCCATTGCTTTCTGGTGATTTACTTGTATTCATGCTATACTTAGCCTCGCAGCAATCTGCACAGCGGACCAGGCCACAGTATTGTCCGTCCACTCAAGAAGCCAGGGTTACTGGGATATGGTTGCACTCCTGCTCTCCCTCCTGCCAGTTCTCACTCAATAGCAAACACCGCTACAATAATGGCCATATGTCAAACTGCGGGTACTTAGTGTAATCAGAACTAAATGAAAAATACATCACACGAAGCTAGCAAATAGTATGGTGACCTGTCAGCTGCTATTCCTCATCCTAACAGTCAGCAGCATGGTGATAGTTAACCACAGAGACATCCAGATGTTGACATCACAATCTTATTTAGTAATCTATGATCTTACAGTGATCGAGGTCCGCGCGGATGAGATTATTATTGGTGGTAATCTGCATTTCAGACATAGTGCACTATTCAATAATAATATAGACTATAATATATAATAAACAATATTCAAACCTGAAAAGGCAAAGGGCAAAGTTGACTATCAAGAATTAAGACAGTGGCAAATAGCCTGTATTATTAGTATTATTACGAGCCCTTGGTGTAAACTGCTGTACAGCCTGTACTGTACATTACGACCCAAGTGGTCACACTGATGCCAGCCGGCTGTGAACGCGGTGTCCAACGGCTACACTCAGTCTCTGACGTTAGAAACATACATACCGACATTAAAGGGTGAAGTTTTAGGCTTCAGAACAGCTCGTCGTCGGTGCAGGTCGCACCGGGGCAGAAGACGCACTTTCAGTAAGACGGCCGGAGACGTCAGGAGTTCCGGGAAGTCTCATGTGACGTGTTTTGGATTTCACTGCTCTCCGCGCGGTGGTTTTACTGGTTGCACAACTTCTCCCAGCAGCAGCCAACACCGACTGAGCTTACTCGTGATGACAACAGCTCCCCCCGCTGGACCAAAGTGGGACAAACGCCAATGTTGTTTCCCTACACGTCCTGGGACGGTGGTGCCCCACGTGTGGTCCGCGGACCAGTCGAGAGCGCCAACAAAATGCTGTATAGGTCACTTAAATGTTCTGCACTTTGCAAGATTAGACAAAAAGTAACTTTCTGCACTGCACTATAGCTTTCTTGTCAAATACTCTTTATACTATTTTATATTATTTGGGTTAAAGTTTGCTCTCATTTTTATTACGTGGTTGAATTTATTGTTATGCATAAGCACTTTGAATTGCCTTCGTTTTTGGCGCTGCACAAATGAACTTGCCTTTCCTAAATCTAGTTTCAGTGCACCTCATTACATTTACTCTGGTAAAGTTTTGAGGTAGGCCAATTTCCATTATGGTACTTCATTGTTATACTTTATTTACAAATAATTGTACTGGTGACTCCACTACATTTCTTTGACAACCACAGTTAATACTTACATTACAGATTAAGATTTTATGTACAAAATACACTCCCTGATGCAATCCAATACAACAGATCTGCCTCATAGTCTACATTTAGGAAGATTATAATGCATCAGTAATAATGTAATTATATAATGCGTAATATAACCCTGAGAATGGCCACTGTGCCTACATAATAAGTACTTGAGTTCTTCATTATTTCTAAATTCTACTCCTACATGCATAAAGGTCCTGAATACTTAGTCTTCAGTCTTGATTTGAAAAGGCTGAGACACATAGGGACAGGGCTCACGTTTTATTTTTTGAATGCCAAATTTGTATCATGCATATTTTATCTTTCAAATTTGTCTTTTCCCAAGTTTTGGAGAATGTACAATATATATTGACCATCTGTTTCAATCTCAACAATATACATAAACAAATGATCCCATGTGTTCCTGGAAATTAATGGTACCAAATGGATGTTTACCCTCAGATAAGATTAAATGCACTTAATCACTGGAGCCTGAATGAGGATTAGACTTCATTAGACTCATATTTTAACAACTTTTATTTTATTTCATTAAGAGCTAAATTCGGGAGATCAGGAGTAATTTTGATGTCTTATTGGAGGTTTCTCTCCTTCTATTGTCCCATATTTTGTCCTCCTCTCGTCTTCAATCCTCTCAGATGAAGATATCTTGGACAAAGACTGACTGAAACTGGGCGCCTAACTAAACAACTCTGGCACTAATAACTGCATACTCCAATATACTGATTCTCAAAGCAGAACCTTTTTTATTGTACAGGAAATTAAACTGCATACTACAAAGGTTATGGTATTTTAACATGCCATGATTGTAAACAATGTATTAACAAAATGACAAAACAAAAACTACAATACACAGCACAAATACATCTAAAATATTTAATACTTAAAGCACACAAAAGGTTCTCAGACATTTACTGTATCTCAGACTCCAAAAGACAAATGTGCTTATATGAATAAAAAGTCAGCCAATAATAATAATTCTTTGCATGCTGAGGTCAAAATAAATATCTGTATACAGTTTACAACGCGTACAATTCTCACAAACTTAAATATGTATAAATATTGTTTGATACAAAAGATACGAAACAACTGAATATCAGGAATATCAAGACTTGGCATTTTTAAAGCATCAGCATCACATAGTGTTTACGTCTGAAATGGTAATTGGATGAATGAGACCCCCCTAAGATTGTTAATTTCTTCAATTGTTGCTCTTGTTTGACTTGGAGATGATGGCCATATCTGCAGTACAGTGATATGCGAGATACTTCACCCACCAACAATTACCGTTGTTAAAATATAACCTTATAATATAAGGCTTAAAAAGTCAGGCAACAGCATCTGAAACAATATCTCATTATCTAATATGTCATTAGGTCCTCCATGTGATAGCCTGGGTTGGAGTAAATTGATCCCAATTTAAGAACATGCCATATAGTGTATCAGCATCAGAGTGTAACAGTTCTGTCCCTGAGTGCTTTCAAGACCTGCGGGGCTCAAGTCCATGAGAGAGCTGAGTTAGCGTCCTTTGGTTGTCGATCACACTGAGCTGACGTACGTAAGTCCGAATGTCTGGGTGGTTCTTGCTGGCGAGAGGTGAATATGGACCTGATCAAATTGGATAGGTTAAAATAAAAAAGTCAAATAAATTACCCTAAAAAAATCAAAAGATAAAACTGGAGTCTACATTGATTATTTGTTATCAAAGCATTTGGTATTTCAAGCGAGCTTTCGTGATTATGAAATAAATGTTCGGGATGCACACTTACTGAAAGGTTGGCTCCTACAGTATCTCACTATCTTCAGTGTGTTAGCTATCATCCGCTGAAAGACAAAGAGCTATAATCAGTTCTGAATGGCTAAAAAAATATTTACACCAACTGTTAGACAATAATGTGCACCTTCAGACCCTCACCATTTTCTCGAAATTGACCAAATTGTCAATAAATGTCTTGTTGCCCTCATGAGTGAATGTCATGTCTGGAAAACACAAGGAAGTGGAGTAAGAACAGCTTATACCAGGGAAGATGGTTAAAGCTGTTGAAGAAGCAATTCAACAACAGATCAATGACGTACAGGTCAAAATGATGCTAAAGTAAAAATAAACGGTCATCATATAAACCACTCTGACCTTTGATCAGCAGCGGCATGAAGGGAATCATGGGAGGCTCCAGCTTGGAAACTGTCAGTCGGTATGCCCGGTGGTTCCTGGACGGGTCCTGTGGAAACAATCACACTGTTCTGAGATCTACCATCACCGTGTTAAACCGATCCATCATGGTCCTGGGCCGAGGATGATGCTGCTAAACCCATACTTGACCAGCTGACAGTGCAAGAATGCTCATTTTCAATTCAGCATATGCTTAGATAGAAAACACTACAACTCAAAGGTGGAGACACTTTGAAGTACAAAATTAGTTGTTTCAGCTTACCATGAAGTTTTCAAACTCCACATAAAACTTCTTGAATTTGTTGGGAAGTTTCTGTGAAAACAGATGACACTAAAGCTTAACCTCCAGTTAGGATAAGAACAATTTTGACTGTGGACAGGTACCCACCTCCCAGGTCTGACTCAACCTGCACACTGCTGGGTTACTCAGTCCCATAATGACAGCAAAGAAGGCATTCAGATTCCTGTACTCCTTGCAGCTTTGACGGAAAACATTTAAAGGTAAGTTAGAGCAGCGACTAAACAGAACTGCTAACTGAGTCAAAGAAAACAGAGCAGAATAGACAGTGAAACAAGGTCCACTTACTGGGCGGCAATTTTGATGAACTTCTTGAGAAGCTGCACCCTTTTGCTGAGCTGAGAACACAGACACATCTCTGTAATCACCCAAAACTGGATTTCATTAAACCTCCTCAGGAACAGGTCCAGGTTCACAGTGGTCTTCTTGACCGTTTGTCGCCCAAATGTGTGGTAGATGAGTTCAAGCTGTTGGACAGCAAATGAAAAACACAACTAGTCTTCTTGTGAACAAAATAGGGAAATTAACTTTAAGTTATGCTGTAACATTAAAAACAGGTATTCTATCAAATGGCACCTGGTCTCACAGCCATACCTCATGTACACAGTGAAAAAGCTCCCAGTCATAGGAAGTCATGTGGTAAGCCACATCCTTGGAGCTCATTAACTCAAAGCTGGCCATGAACCCTGTAGAGGGACCCTCCTGCTCAGGTAAAGGGGTCTAGAAAACAAGAAAATGCAGATTTTTATATTTGACAATCATGCAATCTACTGTTTCAGAAAATCAAGTTTTGCAATAAAAAAACAATGCTAAGACCAACAGAGACATACACCGATCAGCCATAACTTTATGACCAGTGACAGGAGAAGTGAAAAACATTGGTTATCTCATTACAATGGCACCTGTCAATGAGAGGGGAAATATGAGGCAGCAAGTGAACATTTTGTCCTCAAATTTGATGTGTTGAAGTAGGAAAAATGGGTAAGCATAAGGATGTAAGTGACTTTGACAAGGGCCAGAGAACTGGTTAACCGGAGACAAGGCTCACTGATGTGCGTGGGGCGCGAAGGCTGGCCCTTGTGGTCCAATCCAACAGATGAGCTACTGTTGCTCAAATTGCTGAAAAGTTAATGCTGGTTCTGATAGAAAGGTGTCAGAACACACAGAGCATCGCAGTTTGTTGGGGCTGCATAGTCGCAGACCGGTCATGGTACCCATGCTGACCCCTGTCCACCACCGAAAGTGCCTAAAATGGGCACGTGAGCATCAGAACGGGACCACAGAGCAATGGAAGAAGGTGGCCTGGTCTGATGAATTGCGTTTTCTTTTGCATCATGTGGATGGCCGGGTGCAGGTGTTTTGCTTACCTGGGGAACACATCACTCTCTGCACCAGGATGCACTATGGGAAGGAAGGCAACCTGGCGGAAGCAGTGTGATGCTTTGGGCAATATTCCTAAACCTTGGGTCCTGCCATTCATGTGGATGTTACTTTGACACGTAGCACCTACCTAAACATTGTTGTAGACCAAGTATAACCCTTCATGGAAATGGTATTCTCTAATGGCTGTGGCCTCTTTCAGCAGGATAATGCGCCCTGCCACACTGCAAAAATGGTTCAGGAATGGCTTGAGGAACACGAAAATGAGATCAAGGTGTTGACTTGGCCTCCAAATTCCCCAGATCTCAATCCAATCGAGCATCTGTGGGGTGTGCTGGACAAACAAGTCCGATC
>JAVQJV010010396.1:0-24890 GCA_036024995.1 Gadopsis bispinosus | reverse complement strand
TGGTCAGTTAAGTAGCAGAGGGAGTTGTTAATCAATTTTAGTTGCTTTGGTGTTAATAAAATTAACAACAGGTGCACTAGAGGGGCAACAATGAGACAACCCCCAAAACAGGAATGGTTTTACAGGTGGAGGCCACTGACATTTTTTCCCCTCCTATCTTTTCTGACTGTTTTCACTAGTTTTGCATTTGGCTAGGGTCAGTGTCACTACTGGTAGCATGAGGCGATATCTGGACCCTGCAGAGGTTGCAGAGGCAGTCCAACTCCTCCAGGATGGCACATCAATACGTGTCATTGCCAGAAGGTTTGCTGTGTCTCCCAGCACAGTCTAAAGAGCCTGGAGGAGATTCCAGGAGACAGGCAGTTACTCTAGGAGAGCTGGACAGGGCCGTAGAAGGTCCTGAATCCAGCAGCAGGACCGGTATCTGCTCCTTTGTGCAAGGAGGAACAGGTTGAGCACTGCCAGAGCCTTACAAAATGACCACCAGCAGGCCACTGGTGTGAATGTCTCTGACCAAACAATCAAAAACGGACTTCATGAGGGTGGGCTGAGGGCCCGACGTCCTCTGGTGGGCCCTGTGCTCGCTGCCCGGCACCGTGGAGCTCGATTGGCATTTGCCATTGAACACCAGAATTTCAGCCATGGACCTTAACCAGATCTGACCAGCTTCATATAAACAGAATTTTTCTTGCATTTCCTTTAGGATATTTACATTTTCATTTTTTAACAGTGTGTTACATTCACGGGCTGTCTGGAAAGTCGTCATATAATGTGGGACTCACGTCAGCTGGTAAATGACATTACATTCCCCACTTTGTTGGAAAAATCAAAACAAGAAGATAAACACAAAAAATTGCTACCAAGTAACTTCTAGCTGCTTTGGCTTCCATGTCTGTACTGACATCGGGAGGTTAAGTCATCTGGATGAATGGTCTGTACGTCAGGCATGCTGAGCTTGTGCTCGGCACCTTTACTGATCAAACTGCTTCTAAAACCTGCAGGCTCCCCAAACAACTTTTTCACTCTCGCCATTGTTACAGTTAATTTGTTCATCTTCGCCCCCGACTGCTGTTAAATGGCCACGGCACAGCTGCAATCACTATACACGCATCGCTGTGTAACACCGCGTATGGGACAATGTCTCTATTTAAGACAACTTTAACTTGCCTGTAAGCGTCCTGCTGCCTTTATGGGTTCAGGAGAGGGTCGGCAACACACTGCTGACTCGACACAACTCCTTCCGCCTTCTTTCTGCACCCCCCCCCCCATATTATACTGAAACAAGAATATCCATGCTGTTTTGTTGTCTATCTACCTCTTCCTGTAGAAGGTGACACTTTCCTCTCTGCCGAATGCTTTGCCCTGACAGGGATAATGTACGTTCCCATCAACACAGCCTGCCTTCCTCCTCTACAGCCTCATCCTAGCACTAACCAGCAGCCACCCGTATAATGGATGGTCATGATACAGGCCACTGCTTCCTGCAACTAAAGGCAATGGAAAAGAGGGGAGGGGGGGCGAGTTGGAAGGGTTTGTTGTTGGGATTTTTTTCTTTGTCTTTTGGGTGGGTGGGTGGGTGGGTTATGAGTTTGGTGGTGGATTGCATGTGTCCCTTATCAGCGCTCTGCAGTTGACATTCAAGGTGCTGATAAAGTCACACTGTGTTTTAAATCAGACACCATCACCTTATTAACGTCTTTCCTGCAAAATGCATGCGCCTAGTTCTGTTACTAGGCTTGGCTGTACGTTAAACCAGCTACTCTGCACACACACTGTATGCACACATTAACACACATATCTGTTTGCATTTGCTCAGCTGGCTCACCTTGTCTCTGAATACGTCGGGGTTGCAGTACATGAAGTCGCGGTAACTCTCTGTGCGCACTTTATCCTGTGGAGAGAATGCTGGTATTCATAAACGAGCAACAAAGCACAGCAACACCAGCTTTTGAGGGAAAGAGTTAATATGTACGACGCAAATTTATAAATTGACTTCAGGGTTTATAAGGGTTATGGGGAGGTTTATAAACAGGGTCTGCACAGCTTTTAAGGAGTAAAATTCAAGCTCTTCAAGCACTTTCAAGGGACCTCAACCAAAAATATCCAGATATCCAATATTATCACATTGCGAAATAAAGAAATAAAGTTCACAGAATTCCTTTATGCCCACAGCAATCAATGTATATTGTGAATCTGTTTATATTATCAGCTGTTCATATAAATTTATTTACTTTATTATGTTGAAAATCACACATTTTTTTCAAGGAGTAATCGAATTTAAGCATATTCCTAACTGTGAAAAAAAAAGCGGTTAAAAATAATTTTCCAGACTTTGTACGAACCCTGTATAAATATAAATCTGTATGATCTTTGCAGATAATTTGCATTCTATGAGTTCCACAACTGATTGTATTCGGATGCTTATGTTGTGATATTAAGTTGAAGTCAACACTAGCCTTATCACCCGTCTTGGGGAAAGAAAGTCTCAGAGCATTCTACACAGCAGATCAAAACAGACTGTGGGGGATTCTTGAAAATTTCAGAGCAAATCTGTAGGATAAATACAATTCGGATGTTTTCCTGGTGGATGTCAGGTCAGGACTCGGTAATTAATCTGCACACAAACCCCCAGCACCTTCTCTCTGGAGGAAAAGCTACAGAATCTATTGAAATGACAGCAACGTGCATCAGTGCAAGATACAGTGGAAATGAGGAAGTTCTTCAATACTTGTTTTAAAAACAACCACCAACAAATAAACAATCCATTAAAAACTGGAGCTCTTGTAAGACACTTACACCAAAGAAGGTTTTCAATTAGAAAAATGCGAATAACCAAAAAGCCATTCACTATTCATTGCTATAAGCTAGATTCGGTCAAATAAGCTCTGATAATTGTGTCATTCAACTACGACACAGTCGTATAGACCAGAAAAACATAAAGTCCAATCTGATATGGAGTATCATAACAACATTTCACTATTGGAGTCAATACATCTTTCAGCTCTAATTACACACATCAGTTTATATTGTAGAAAAATGTCAAACATTTAGACTTAGAGACATTTTATTGTTGCTTTTATGACCAACACTGCAGCTGCTCATCAAACGCTGTTGCAGGGTTGTGGTGGAGTAGCGGTTGAGGTGGTGGCGCTTGGCACATGGGAGAAGTCAACCCTGAGGGATTTCTGCCATAGAGCCGAACCAAATAGTTTTGGTGCCTAAACAGAACCAAACTGCAACCGCTTCACAACATTAAGCATGTGTTAAAATGCCGTTGGTTAGGTTTAGGTTAAAAGAATAAGTAAGTGATGATTTTTTGTGTTACATGAACAGCGGTCTCCTGGGTGAAAGTCCTGTGCTTGACCCATCTATCCACACCGACCGGTTCCCTACACGGACTACGCCACCGGTCTTTCCTGTAGCTTTCTGCCAGGAGACCCACTTAAACTACATAGCAACCAGTATACAGAACAAACACTTCTAATGAGACAATGAAAAAAACAACACGCACAAATGTCGCGAGACTTTCGCAAATCTAGGGTTACATCTAGATACAACAGACAGTTCACGTAGTGTTTGGATTTAATTTGACCTCGTAAGACTGGTTGAAGGATGGGTTCAAATGTTTTCGAACTCTATCTTATTACAACACTTAGCTGCCCATACGTACATTGAAAGAGTTGTCGTCGCTTTAATTGTTCTTCCAGGAAATTTCATACTAAAAGACCGTAACTGTTGATTTGGTTGAGACTGCCGATACCTCAAATTAGAATGAGCCAATCGTTCGAATGCATTTGAAAAGAGCAAGGACTTTGGATTTTGTCTCTCATCACTTGCATTAGGATAACTCTTATAACTCATAACTCTTTCATTATACATACTTTAATGTAAATCAAATATGAACCTGTCCATTAATACAAAGTAGTACAAAACCAATGTAGTGTAAAACCAGAGGATGTAATTAAAACCAGCTCTTGTGAAAAATTGCTCTTTCGAATCTGAATTTTGGTATTAAAACAAGTCATTATTCTGCCTCAATTCTGACCACAGTGGGAAACTAAAACCCCTAGGTGGGTTAGCGCCGTGAAGCACAGTGAGGCAGGCTTACTCAGAAAACATTCTCACCTACTTCTTATCACACCGATTGGCCAGTGTCGTTTTTTGAAAATGAGTTTCAGTGACAAATTAAAACTGGATTCATTTTAAACTGAAGCGACATACGGTACATCCAACTCAGAAAGCACGACGCCCTCTTTCACAGGATCGCTCTCTCAAACAGAGTGCGTCATAGGTGATGCACTTCACGCCGACCTGCGAAAGAGTTGACCACGTTCTACCGCAAAGCCCCCCCACCCCCCACCAATCACGTGTTCTCGGCCCCTCCAGAGGTTTTGATGGAGTTTACAGCCTGACGCACACGCACATGACGCAAAACCTAAAGAGTGCTTAGCACCAATCAGGACAGCCAACAGGGATATGTCTAAGCACTGCGGTAAGTAGAACAGGAAGGGAGGAGGCAGAGCTGACCCCCCACCCCGCCCCGTCCCGTCCCACCACAAACACAACCCCCTCAACTTGCTGACACTTTCAGGTTTCAGTGCTTGAGCAGTGTAAAAATTAATTTCCATGTTTGGAGCATCCACCACGCGTGCTGGTGTCTCACATGAAAGCTCGGCACTTCTTGCTGATTTGTCACTTTTGAGAAAATGTCTCGTCCTCAGTATCAACGTGTGCATAAAGATGATCATCTTCATTTACGTGCTACATCAAAATCTCTCAGCCAAGACGTACGCTGATGAACCCACTCCGCTCTGCAGAGACTGCTGCACCCGCGGGGAGTGACTCACAAGACTGTAATGAGACCTGCAGGCCTGGTCAGCGTGCGTGTGTGCGTGTGTGTGTGTGTGTGTGTGTGTGTGTGTGTGTTTTATGCGTTTGAACATTACAGACCTTCAGCATCTCCTCATGGATGCCATAATGGCCGTACGAGCTGAAGTAGGCCTCGTCCTCGTCCTCTCTGAGCTCTGCCACGGTCCCCAGGTTACAAGATCTACCAGGTTCCGCGTTCAGAACCAAACCCTGAGCCAGCAGCCTGAAAGAACACCGGACAGATCTGCATTTACCTTCTCATATCAGGATACGGGACAAAAGCAGCAACCAGACAGCAGAAAGCACACACAACCTTCATGCAGGACGTAGCAGTAAATGGAGAAGGGAGGCATTCATCTTTCTAACTCTCTTCCACCCCCCCCCCCTCACTTTTTCTGTAATTTTCCCTTATTGCCCCCCTGCCTACCTCCCTCCTCACTTTAACCTCCATGCTGCAGTGGAATTTTCCCTTCCGCTTTTTTTTTTAATCTTTCCCCTTCCTCCAAACTTCTTCCACAGGGTACTCTAGATGTTTCTGCAATAATGAGTTCACTGTGTCCCTCTGCTGGCTCCAGGAGGGTACTGCAGAAATAATGCAACTCAAGAGTACACTGAAAGCCTTCAAGAACATAAAAAGAACAAATCTAACAAAGACTGACAAGAAATAGACCTAATTACATTTGGTGCTCATAAAAAAAATTAAAAAATGTGACAATGCACTGACTTGAGTTTGTGCAGGTCATCCATGGCTCTGGCCAGTGCCTCCTCTGTGCAACAGGCTCTCTCCTCAGCGGCCCGAGCCCTCTGCAGCAGTGCATCATGGGGCTTGTCCCCAGATGACGGGCACATTGACGGGCTCGACCCCTCACTGCCACAGAGCTCCTCGGGGTCTTCCAGAATCACAGAGCGGGTGAGACAGAAATGTAAAATAGGCTGAACACAGACACAAACTGCCTCTGGCAAACTGGTTTTTGTTGCATTTTAAATGGCTGCTGCACGAAACAATTTCCTTGAAGGGACAATGAAGTGCACTGAAGTGAAGTGTAGTGGATGTGAATTCAGACTAAATTTATCCAGGCCAGACCTCAAAATTAGTCTACCTAAATTCTGATTTTCGGTCCTCTTACAAAAACATTTGCATTGTACTTCCCCACAAAGTCTCCAGTGGGGTTTAACAAATTATAAACAATACAAATAATAGTAATCTGCCCTGTAACTAACAATAACTGTTTTATTCTTGCCAAGATCTGGCCAAAAATGAAATTATGTTACAGCCACACAATTTCAGCAGCTACAAAAAGGGAGCACAAGCTCAAATTTCAATTACAAACATCATCAGACGGCACGGTTCCAAGGAAAATGGCTACACCAGAAAAACGAAAAACTGCAAAATTCCAAGACAAACACTATTCTGTGAATTACACTAAATATTATGTGAGGGTGGACAAATCCTGTTTGAGAAGAAGAAAATTGCACAGTGATCCAGGCAAAACAGAAAATCTTCCCGTGTTCCCCTGACACAGGCTCATCTTTACAGAATACTGATCTGTGAAACGGCTTTCATTTCAGTCTTTGAGCATAAAACAAAATTGTCTCTTGGGAACACAAAACATGTTAATGTAATTATCTTGCAGCCCTGTTAATGAAACATCCAGAAGGTCCAAACATAAAGGATAGGACCCAGAAAATGTAACCAAGATTCTTTAATGTTATTAAAGTTGTGAATTCATAGTCACACCTTTCTCGCGGAGGTGAGAAAGTAGCAAGGATTTAAACTCTCTTTTTTCAGTCGCCGCACAAATACTTATCATGAATGCCTTCCAGGAGAGACTGTCCGAAAGTGCGCTGTAGTGTGCGTCACACAGTTACTCAAAACTCTAAAACTAACATCTGTGTAACAAAACATAAGGAGCTGCTGTACCTGTCTGCAGCAGGGGATCATCCTGTAGGACTGGTCGCAGGAAGTCTTCGCTCTCCCAGGGTACGGGAGCCTCTGGCAGTCCCGTCAGACCGGATGCATCGCATTTCTATAAGCAAGCCACGTTCATATAAAAACCCCATTAATTCGATTGCACATTGTGCAGCATTTAGCTGTCCATCTTTCGGTGGATGTTTACTTTTTGGATGAATTATTAACAATCCCCATGAACACACGGTATAAACAAAGATTATACACGTTTAACAATATATACATTTACAGCATGACATTTTAAGTCTTTCTTGTGTTTGTCAATGGTGTGGACTTTAGTTCTTTACTCTCCAGCATCAAAATAGATCTCATTACAGACTGCACTTACTGTTGACCGTATGAAGTTGATCATCTTTATGTAACTGTAGTCATCTAAACCTAAAAAGGGGAAACGAAGGGTGAGCCATTTCAACAAAACTGAATAATCCTCTGGTTCGTCCATGACGCAGAGAGCATCGGAATCTACTTACTGTGTTTCCTTATCACGTCCACGAGGTTGACCTGGTGTTCAGCTGTGCAGTGCTGCAGGGTGGCAGGCACAGAGCTCAGCAACCTGAAACACAAACCGACACCGTAGTCTAGAGCAAATTCAAGAACATACTCTCTGATTTATTGGTTTGTTGTGTAGAAAATACACTGGATCACAACACAGAGTAAAGTTGTAACATGCAGACTTAAACCTAGAATTCTGTGAGCAGTTGCACCCCTATAAAAAACACTTGTTGTGGTTCTTGGGTCTGGATTTCCAGTTATTGTATCAGTCCTCTGGCTTTGAAGCTGTAATGAGGTTTGACTTGGTTTTGGCTGTGCAGACTTAAAGTAAGGTTATCTTCCATAGACTCACTGAGCCACGACTCCTCTTGAGGATTTTAGGACTCCCAATGTGCAATCGACACATTCAAAAAAAACAAAAACGGACTGATCCCAATATGCATGGGAAAAAAAAACCCAAAATTACATACAGGAAATTAAACACAACTCAGTTTCATGTCATAACTGAAAGGTAGAGTACATTAGATTCTAAGGAAAGGAAATCACTGCAGTGCAAAGTCCTCTCACCTGTCACAGAACAGACAGGCAACGTCAACCGGCTGACAGTCCTCCTCCAGCCACTGCCACTGCTCTTCATCATCAACGTCATCATCACCATCAGAGAGTTCGGGCATCTCCCGAGCGGCTCCGTCGCCGTCTGTCAACATACAATCCTCATTACAGCTGCACGCAAGAGCCACGAAGCCGCAGTTACAGTTTACCCAGCTGGATTGGCGTTAGCGTTTCCAGCGCTGCGGCCGGGCAAAGGCTGCTAACGCTAACATCCATTAGCTGTGCGAGCACAATAAATAATCGGCAGCCAAAACCGAGCGCTTGCAGTTTTAACAGCAACAGTTTGGGGGTTTAAAATTGCTATTTACCACACTCACGTGGGTCTGTGTAGTCCGCCATGATGTCGCCTGTGTGGTTCAGCGGGACTTCCTGGTGACGTCTGACGACGCGACGAAAGGGGCCCGGCCGAGTTAGAAGAAGAGGCACTTCCAGAGGAACACCACACGATGGCGCCAAAGTTAAAGTTATCGTTTATATAATGTACAATTTCCACTCGCTGTCATTCGCTCTGGGTTGCGAGACGAGCATGTGATGGCTGCCGGGAAAGGAATAGTGTGATGAAGAAAGAATTTGCTATATTTTAATTTGAGAATGCTGGTTCTAAACGTGGCTTTATTTGTGCGCAGGTGAAAATGAGTCCGGGTGTTTTTTTTTTTCTTTTCTAGGCACTCAAATACTTTGCTGTTTTGATGTAACACCATCAGCCTCTTAATAAATGATAAACCTGACAGATAAACCCCAGGGATCCACCTGCAGCTCAGTCGTCACAAATCTCTGTTGTGCAGCCAAATATAGGTTATTTATAAACTATAGTGGAGATACAAACGCTTCCAAAGTATATGTCTGATTTTTCAAGTCATGCACAATTTGATGGAAAGGTGCAGACATAAAAAAATGGTTGTGGGTTAAAATATTGCACTCCACATCATTCACTATACTGCTTATCCCGAAGGGTCGCGGTGGGGGGCTGCAGCCAATCAAAGCTGACCTTGGGCGAAAGGCGGGGGAACAGGTTATAAATAAAATAGGTTATACATAAACATCATATAGGTTAATACAGGAAAATACTCCCAAACTTAGATTTCTATAAATGAATGTACAGTTTCTAAGAAAAGAACATCAAGCTCATAGAGAGCTTAAAGTGTTGGGCACCTCACAAAACTGTCACTGCTACAGTTTTAATCAGCAAAGACTAAGGGTGGCTTTTTCTATCTCTCTCCTTGTATGCACAGTATGTGTACCACTGTCTGCAGATATACAGTAATGCCATCTTTGTTTGGCTGAAAATAATCGGTTGCATAAATTGTCTTCTTCGTACTGCAACTAAATATTTGTTGTTGTAGGCTACAGGAATTTGGAAATATCTTTAATACATCGGTAAGTCTTGTTGCACTACCCATGTATTTTTATTGGTTTGTACGGAGCCCCTAAAAGGACATGAGCACACACACAAAAAATAGGATGCATGAAAAAGACGATTTTCCAAGTTTCTCGTGCGCACCAGATAGTTTCTTTGCTGGCGTAGCAGATTTATTACAACTCAATATATGGAAAATTCCATTAGTGTGTATTTACAGTGAATGTTTTGCATGTTTGCTAATGATTTAAAATTGATTTAAAACTAAATGGCACTTCAAAAATATACTCTGATAATATAAACTGATTTCTGGTCAATTAATGTTTGATTCACTAACTTATAGCAAAGCCAGTCTGTAAAGTGAAAGCAGAAGAAGAACATTTGCAAAGTGTTTGATGTTATTTATTCAAAGTCGGATGCTTTTTGGACAAGCGGCAGAGCAGCAAGTAGGTTTAAACTCTGGAAAACAAAATATCACCCAAGCAGCATGGTCAGATTAAACTGTAGGCTGTTCTGTTTCTTGGGGACAACCCCGTCATCTTTTCTTTCCATTTCTGCTGGTTGAAGATTTGGAGGAGAAACTGTAAATGGTTTGTTTTGTTCCAAGGAAGGTCTAACGTCTGCTGAACTTTGAGACTGGTCCTCATTGTTTGATGCTCGTAGCTCAAGCTTTGCATCTCGGCTCCCTGTGTGCATGGCTGAAGCAGACGCGGCGCTAAACTCCAGAGTGACTGAAGGAACAGCTGATGAAGTGATACCTGTGGAGTTCAAACTAGGGGGAAGGGTTGTTCCTGCAAATGTCTGAGTGGGAGCCATGTCACTGTCTGATGAACTGGCATGAGCAGGGAGATCATCATTAGTTGGAAATGTTTGAATTTGCCTTGGATGGGGATTTGTGTGCTATCAGATAGTGGAGGATGCCAGCTGATGGGTTGGCTTCCCCTGGAAATGTAATTAAGATGCAGCTGCCTTTCGCTTGGTGCTGGAACACAGAGACAAAACCCTGGTTTTGTTAACTCATGGCTATAAGAGCCCTGATTCTGTTTTCCAGGTGGAAAACCGGTTTCCAAGAACTTTCTGCCCGCAACAGAACTATTTTGGCACTGTGTTTTGTGAGAACCAGGCCTGAGGTGGTGGATATTGGCGCATCCCTTTGCTTCAGACATCACATCACTGCTGTAGACCCTGGGTCTCCACAATGGATAAGATATCCATGTGTCAGCCTTTCCTGCTGGACTGCTGCCAGGAGAATGTCCCTTCACGATGGCGTCTGTCTTCTTCTTCTAAAAGGTTCTCACAACAACTTTGTTTTGTCGTGATTAAAATTTTTGGGGAAAAACATGAGCAGAGTGATATCCACTCACCTCAGGCATTGTTGTGAGACACGACTCCTGTGAGTTTAGTAAGGGATGCGTGTTGGGTCTGGAGGGGTTCACGCGAATCTTGACCTTAGACTAGACTTGATGTCTTGAATATTTGGACTTGCTGTACTGCTTTGTGAATAGATGAGGGTCTTTCTGTGGTTGGACTGGAGCTTTGTCTACCTGAGCAGGTGACAAAGCTCCTGTGGACTTAGTTCTAGCATGATAGATATGGGGTGGACCCTGAACTGCGGCTGTGGAGAATACAGAATCAGAGTTGATAAATATTCTGACCATCAGGAAAAGCGAGTGCTTTGATTCCGAAGTGGTTGTACGCCACTGTACTCCGCCTTTGTGTAAGTGATTTTAAATGATTGACATGGCTGTTTGGAACCTTTCTATTTTGTGTTTCAGGCATAACGGGATAAGGAGAATGGCTTTAAACGTGTGATGATTAATTGTCAGTGGTGTGATCTTCTTGCAGTTAAACAGTCTGCAAAGTAAAGGGAAACACAAGTTTCCAAAGTATATTTAGATGACTATAAGTTTTCAAATAACTACAATCAAAAGTGACATTGAACAATTTACCTAAAACAATCTGTAGGACTCATTGTTGAGCTTTAATTCAAGAGCACCACCTAGTTGGACTGTTGGAACAAGTGGCACAGACACCTATTTATAAACTCTAAGCAGTGAGAGGCAGATCTACTGAGCTGATGCTCATCTTGGACAAACTGCTGCACTGCCATGTTGGCAACACCCAAAACTGCTGGAAGAAGAGGAGGCCGTATGTTTTCTTCCCTAGTTTGAGGTAAATCCTCCTGCTCCACATCCCTTTTTGGGAGTTACATTATGATGTTTCTGTATTTTGATGAGATGTGCAGTATACTGTAGAAACCATGTTATTTGTTGGTGAAGTATGCTGAGGGTAAATGGTGTAGCCATGTTGGCAAAAACATTTTTATATTTTGGATATAGAGCCACAGACTGACAGTCTGTCAGTCTTGTTAATTCTCAGTTTAGTTTTTGAATTTGTAGAGAATTCACAATTTCAGTTGAAGGCTTGACTCTCTTGCAACAAAGATTACTTTGTTTAATCTTAACCAAAGTTTCTCAGTTAAAGAAATATTTCTCAATGTCCTACTACCAACTACTAAGAGCAAAAAAAAGACTTGTTCTCCAGAAATGTCACAATATCAAGGCCATTTGTAAAGTATGAGATGATTTTGTGTTATTCAGTTAGTGCTTTTTTTAGAATTTGTCTGAAAGTGAAACTAGCATTCACTTGTAAAGTGTGGAACTGTATCTCCTGGCTGAACTGTGTATTTGTGTGTCATCATCAGGGGAATGAACGATATCTCTGATTGACTTCTGGCAGAACATTTTATTCATACATGTTTTAGCCCAATTTCTGTATGAACATCTTTGTCTACCAGGCCTTTCTCACAGCACACATTTTGACTAGAAAAGTACAGGTGTTTTATAATAATTACACTGATGGCTGTATTATAATCTATTGTCCCAGTAAGATATGGCAGTGAGGCAGCAAGCGAAATACGAGGACCATGAAACCAGATACAGCTAAATGGAAATTAGCCATCAGTATTTTTATTATACCTGTGCTTTTCCTACTGTGACATGTCAAAAAGGTCTAATCATCGTGCCACCAATGTAGACAAATGCCTGTTTCCATCCCCCATTTACTCAGAATTCAACACCTGCATCAGTATATGCAGTGTATGTTCATTTAGTGCACAATTAGTGTAACGCCTTTCAGTCGCAAGGGGGCGCTACTAGATCAAGGCGAGAAAGGTTAAGTTTTATTTGAAAGCCATCCCTCAAACGCAAATGCAATTCAAAGTACTTTACACAGCGCAATGAAATGCATCAGAATACAAAAACAATATAAAATTTAAAGTAGAAGAAATTGAAAAAAATCTAAGTAATTAAACAGTAATAAATACCTTCTTAAACATGTGCATTCCATCCGTATATACATGAACACACACAAGCTGGTTTTCACGTGACTAAAAGGTTTACATCATATTCTTGATATTTGACATTGACAGCACATGCATAGGTTAACTTGGTTCCAAGATGATTTTTGTCCTTCATCCTCATCAAATTCATGCGGGCTGTATATCAGTTAAGACCTTAAATTGGTAACTTAACTTGCAGAAACATGTAGGAAAAATTAATTATCAACAATGTTTATTCAAAATGGTTCCATTGCTGATATCACTGTAAAAATAGAAATTCACATCCTACATGGATGGCATATCTGCTAACAGATACTGTTAAATGGAAAATGAACAATTACTATATACTGTATAACCTGTAATATAGCATAGCATAGATATCATGTGTGTATATACATGCAATATATACTGCAGACATAGACCACAGATATTATTAATATTGATACAGCCATTCTGAAAAAATTTCCCTAAATCAAACACGCACAGTTAAATATTTATAATTTATTGAAAACTTGTTCAAAACATCCAACTTTTAATACAGCGTAGAATCAACATAGGCATTTACTTTAAGGTCGGTTGACCCACAGAATACACGGTGAACATCAAAAAGCCTGGCAATAATTCCCTGATGAAAATATTACAATATCATTCAAGAAATGAAACCCAAATACAGATTATTTTAAAGATGAAATATGTTGCTACCTTCACAGGTTGTTTTCTCCATTTATAGAAACACCCTTTGGTTTTCTGGCAATTGCAAAATCTACGGATACATTCATGTACATCTTCTAGTAATGTGTACATTCTTTGACATGATGCGATTAGTGTTTGCAGTGTGTAGTCGTCTCTGCATACCTGCTGAAATGACCTGGAAAAGAGAAAATTAAATTAATAGTTTAGAGCCACAGGTAACACAAAAAGTCACAGTGAAATTCCAAAAGTCCAAAGAATTAACTAAACTTTGCACAAGTCCATCTTTAGAGCAAAGGAAATTTGACTTTGTGATTTTTAGGTTATTTTGGGGAGTTCATCATCTCTTTACCACAGCCATGAGAGGCCTGTTACCTTGTGATTAAAGCTAAAAGCCTTTGGTGTGGCAGCTGCTTATATAAACATGCAATCATCTTAGCATAGGGATTTTCAATCTGACTTTATAGCAGACTTGGTCAGGTTTTTAAAACTCCAAGTATTTACCAGCCAGCAATTCCAAGAACAGCTTTGTTATGGAAATTAACTAAATGTACTTATTGCTTATAATACTTATTTGCTCTGTTTGTGTGTAATCTAAGTACAGGCTGCCACCTAAGTCAGTGTAAATGGGTAATATTTATCTCACCTCTGTGCATTTCCTGCTCGCTCTTATTTCCTTGCACTCTTTCCCAGAGCTGCGATGGCTCCGTTCTCCAGGATCTCCGTCTTTTGCTCAGGTTGAAGCAGGGTGTTTGACACCATCGCTTTTCCGACCACTTGGATTGGGACGGACATGGCCGTAGAACACACAGCAGAAACGGCGCCAAAGAATTTCCTGGCCAGCCACTCGCCAGGCCGACTCTCCTGTCTATCTACCAACAAAACCCTGTCGGAGAAAAGCACAAAGGTATTGATGATTTATAGATTGTATTGGGTTGGCTCAGATTAAATGATGACCCAATCCATACAGTAGATTTGACATCTTTGTTCTTTTTTCTCCACTGAGGCAATTAACAACATTGATTCTCAGTATGTCATAATGGAATGACTTTGGTAGAGTAGTACAATCAAGTGTAATCAACAATTTGTATAATTTAAAAGGGTGCAATCAAATGTTTTTCAAAGGCTGTACCACAGTGAAAAAGTTGACCTTTAAATTCCACACCACACTATCATAATCCATCCATAACTTTAAACAAAAGTCATATGGTTTCACAAGGGCCTCCTTTAACGAATTAAGTTTAGGTAACCTGTCAAACTGCCAAATTGGCAGCAGAGGGAGACTCGATCAGAGTCCCTGAAACATTAGTAAATCACAAATGTTTTGTGTTGTTTAGTGTTGCCATCAACTCAGGACGCATGAAGCGATGAATGAATTTGAGCATAAGCCCTGAATAGTTTTGTTCTTCTCATCTTCCCTATGAATTATAAACTACCAGCAACTATCAGATGTGACAATGCGTCCCACAATCCACTGTGTTTAGAAGCCATTTCCTTCAGCAGCTTGAGATAATGTTCACATGCCCAACAAAATTTGAAAGAGCACGCTTATTTTCGGGCATTATGTGTGCAAATATTTGGTATTGGCTAAGTTGAAAGGAGTGGTTGACCTATTAATACTTATGTTGTACATAATGTATTTGTGTATTTATTTTATACTGTGGGGAAAATGTGTCTTATTGTGAATATGGAAGTGAGTCTCAAAAAATGATTTCATTAAGTAAATGAGATAACTCACCCTGGTCTGTAAATGGCATATCTGTCAAAACCCAGCACCTCGATATCTGCTTCCACTTGTCCCTGGAAGAAAATAAATGTTCATGTTGCTCTCAGTGATTGTCCAATGTCATAAAGGAGACACAGGTAAGCTTTAGTTGGGGGGGGGGAGGGGTTTGGAAGAGACTTCAATATGTGGCATGCATTAGAGGAAGTTATTTCAAATACCTTGACTTTGAGGTAGAGGAAGTTGCTGTTTTTATCAGCTCCTCTGGAGGACTCCAGGTGGAACTGTGTGCAGCCTCCTGCCTTGGCGAGTTCTGCTGATTTTAGAACATAGTCGTGATCAACGCGAATGAATCCTTCCTGAAATAATTAGCAGGGAAAAAAAAAAATCAAACGTTTTCAACAGCATTTTGACAACACCGATAGGTGTCTGCAACAGCTTTCCTGTGGTTGACAAAATCTATACATTTACATGTTCATATTAAAATGAGTAACCTGGCTAATTAGAACAAAATCATGTTGTGAACAGATCATGTGATTACATAGGTTTGGCTGTACAATCATTTTAAATGATTATCATCTTCCTGTTTAGTAATATTGTGACAAAATTGTCATATTGCGAGATCTCGTTTTACTTTCATGTCTAAATGAGGGTCAAGGAAAAATGTGCTAGAATCTATTACAGCGTCAGATCTGATCTGACAACATCTAAACAATAAACAGTATTAATCATTTCCACACTGTTCATCCATGCGTGCAATGACAAACATTTTGACATTTAATCTGTGATTTCAGAATAAAATAAGCTACTGCAGCAACTGCTCATTCACAGCACAACACTTTACCCAAAAAATAACTAGAGTGCATGACACAAAGTGTGTCCAATGCTGGCCAGAGCTTAGATGGACAAACTATGTAATAGTGTTTCCATCTCTAAAATACCTCAAACATATCTGCATTCTGTCCAGAAATGTCCTGTTTACTCACTGGCCTCCACCTACGGCGATACCTGTGTATTTGTGATAAGCTAATATTGCTAAATATATTTGCATTGCCAATTTATTAGTTGGACTCTTCTGTAAATGTTAGTAACAATTGATTCAGTAATTTCCTTTCCATTGTACCAACAACCCCATCAAATCCCAACAGGGATATATTATATTTGGGTAGTTTTGTGCTACAGTACAGTAACATTTTTTTATTGATTTACTAGGCCCAAGTTTAACTTACGGTCCCTGCTTTTGCTTTGGTTGTTCCCAGGCAGCAGTAGCCAACATCATGGCCCTGGAAGGCAGCAACATAATCGTCAAGCTTCTCAAAGTCCACCACCTCTTGTACCTGGAGGCATAGAAAACAAGGTCAACATGATGACCTTCAGGTAATGGAGTCAAGCTTCTCAAAAGTCCACCACCTCTTGTACCTGGAGGCGTAGAAAACACAGCGTCAACACGATGATCTTCAGGTAATGGGAGTCAACTGGCTACAGAATCAACCCACTAACCAGGTTTTCATATGCTTTGCCCTCAAAGGTGAGCCGTCTCCTTCCGACGAGAGTAATCTTAGAGAAGATGTCGCGCTCCAGCAGCTCTTGAAGCAACCGCTTGCCCGTTTCCCCTGAAGAACCGAGGATGAAACAGCTTTTATTCTGCCGCCTGAAGTTTTCCTCCAGAGTCTGCATGTCCTCGGCCATTCTGTAGGTGAAAACAAATGGGACTGTTCTCTTAGGACCATGTATGAGTGCACCTGATAGAATCAAATGCTTTCTGACTATGCACAAGGCATATTTCCACACACTCATTTGGGCAATCAACAGGAAACCCACTGTGCAGGTGAAACTACTTGCACAACCGTCTGCAACTGGGTTTGAAGTGGATGTAATTGAAGAAGAGCTTGTGGGAAGATGCATACAATTCATAATCCAGTCCTGGTTTTGTTTTGCACGGCAAGGACTGTCTTCCCAAAAAGAAAAAGGCGCTATATGGCTCGACAGCTAGCCATATACGTTCACGTTTTGCTGCGTCACGTGTGTTGGACGGCAGCCGAGTTCACGTTTTTGTCAGCTGGCCAGAGAAGCGAACGCGGACCAGCGCTTGTTCTTTACCTGCTGTATTTAACCGGATCAGGCGGCTCGTCGAAATAATTCAAAACCGCTGCAACGACGACAACTGCGACAGCTAAGATCCCGGTCGCTCTTCCCGGGGTGGCGGCCAGTAGTGACACAACAGACATAGCAGGGAGCGTCGGTTAAACTGCTTCGACGCTTCCTGGTTGCTTCATCTTTCCAGGCGGCGCTTTGCTTCGCTCCGCCGAGGACGAACTCAGAAATGACCGTCGCTGTCGCCTGATAGACGGCTTATATATTTAATTTGCGTGGCAATATATGGCAGCACACCCAACTGAAAAGGAAGAGACACTTTTCATCTTTTTCGTAACCGCTTCCTGGACTGCGCATGCGCACGTGACATTTCCAAGCTCGGCGTCCCTACAATATTTCATAATTTGACACCCACTCTAGTAATTAGCTTCCGCCTGTGGTATTTAATTTCTTATCAGGCAGTGAACTTGTGATCTAATTCATTAGAGGCTTTTATACTCATGGCCATCATCTCACAATATTAAATTAATAATGCAGAGATTCTCGTTTAGGGGGAATGTGTCACACGCATTTATTTAAAATGAGGCTCAATAATGTGCATGAGAATGGCAGGACATAAAAACCTTGTGTATGTATTGACATCATTTAGTAGTATTTTTAAAAATATCGCTTTCTGTTGTAGAGATGCAAATTACCTAGTGGTACAAGAAGTACTTTACTTAAGGGAAAGTGGCAATACCACAGTGTACTTTTACTGAAATAAAGTACAAAAGTACTCGCATCAAAGTACCAAAAATAAAAGTACTCATGCAGAATGGCCCATTTCAGAATAATGTATATAATATTGGATTATAATTATTGATGCATTAACGTGTACATTACTTTAATGCCGCAGCTGGTAAATTTGGAGTTTAATTTAAACTCTATGCTGCTGGAATTTACATAATATTTTAATTGCTGAGTGTTGCTGGGGAGAGGGACGTGTGGATGACCCTGCTTAACCTGTTGCCTCCGCGACCCGACCCCGGATAAAAATGGAAAATGGATGGATAGATGGATATATTTAGCATTAACCTGAATTTGCAAAGTCACTAGTAACTAAAATTATCAAATAAATGTAGTTGAGTACAGCATTTCCCATTGAAGTGGATTAGTAGTATAAAGTAGCAAAAATACTCAAAGCATCTCAAAATTGTACTTGAGTGAATGTACTTGGTTACTTTCCGCCACAGAAGTTACCCAAGATTAAAAATCCTAAAGCATTTTGGTTCCATTTCTATTGTGCTTGGCATGGCAATGGGAATAAACAATATTCTCAAGCAGTTCCACCATTGCCCTTGCATACGGCACTCATGAGGGCATTATTTCAAAAAGGGCCATTGTAAATTCAGGGATTTTCAGTGGTAACAAACCCTCTTAATTTACGTAGCAGAAAAAGGCATTAATGCAAGGCATTTTAAAGACGGACTCTACCTAGCTGTCAAGAGTTTGTCATCATCTTTTGGCGTTGCCATTTGTAGTCTGAGCCAAACCTAACGGACCAGAGATTGATCTAACAACTCCCAGGTTAAAAACTCATTGTAACCTCTCTACCATCCTTTCATCTCAAAAAGCTAAAAACAAGCTGCTGTTCCGCCTGTGTGGTTGGGTCACTTCACGCTCTTGAAAATGCATGCTGGAAAATAAGAGCTTCTTTTGTAATTAAATAAGCTGGAAAGATGTTGAAGAGTAGCATCTGATGTTAAATATGGCACAGTTTATTTTGCCGTGCAGTCATGAGGAGATAGTGAGACTCTAGATTACTGTTGTCTTTCTTTGCACTGATGAAAGCTATACATCAGGCACGGTATAAACAACACAAATGAGTGGCATTTTGACTTATTTTAGCATACAATGGATCTTTTCTTTCCAAATAAGTTGGAAAGTTTTCTGGGATGGGATTTGTGTGTAATTTGGTCAGGAAATCTAGCCTGGACCCGGAGTGCGAACCAAACCCTGAAAAATGTCTTTGCCTTTTGTCAGACATTCAGGGGGTTTCATTAGCCAAAACCTCCACACAAAGAAAGCAAGTCCAGTCACATGCAATGAATTCATCAACTCCCCATGTTTTTAACACCCCTGCCACTTGGAACACAAGGCATCGACCCAATTTAATAGAATATGATGGAGCCAGGGATGATCCTTTAAAGATGTCAGCAGTAAGAGACAGAAAGAAAAGAGGCTGAGGTTGAGAGAAGAGGCCTTAAACTGGCACTCTGCTGAAATGAAATGTCGCGTCATTGTTCCTTAGCCATGGGTGCTAATTGGGCCTAGCTGCGGGGAGGAAAGCTGCTGCTGGGCTCCTGTCTGTCGCACCTGTTGAGTCATTGTCTCTCACATTGATCAGACAGGAAGTTGGAGTAAGAAGGCTTATGCCTCAGTGGGTGCGTGGCAGAAACGTGGTTCAATTTCCTTTTAGAGCTCCGCTGCTGGATATGGAAATACCAATGGTGGTCAGTGGTCAATTGCGTTTGTCAATTGATTAGCTTGCACTAAAGGACATATGGATCATAGAGTTGGTTTTCATTGGCTTGTTCACATTCTGTATACCTCAATCACAGTACCTCCTGCATTTCCTCAATGTTGCATAATATGTTTGATGTCTATCACTGCTGTTCTGCCACACTTCACCTGTTGTCCTATTCACACATAAATATCTTTTAGAACAGTCAATGTGACATAATTGCTCACACAGGACATACTGCTACTGTATGTAATATGAATTAGTGATGCATTGATGTTGAAGTTGATACCAACATTCAATATTTTCCCACCTGTACTGGTAAAAACAAAGATGTGTTTTTGTAAGGTTTTCTGCAGATGCAGGTCCAAAACAGGCCAAAACTGATAAAGCTTGTTAAAGTTGTCACTGGCAAATACCAATAGTATGCTAATATATTGAGGCATTTGTTAATATTAAGGGGACAATTTGCACTTAATTGGAGATCTTGGCACAAAGTCACAGACGTAGTAATTGATTTATTTCAACAATACAGTATCTTCATTGTTTTTAGTCACAGTTAGAAAAATCAAATGTCTTACCATGATGAGAACAGGTCAAAAAAAATCTGTCAGTTTAACACTTTAACAATATTTGTAACTAAATTTGAATTTTAACAAGCTATGACTGTACAAACCTTAATTGTTCTTTCTTAAATGTTTGTACAGCAGCTTCCAATTTCAAATCTTGTACTTTTCAGTGCAAAATGTAAAGTAGCTTTTACATAAAACTGCAGAATACAAGTGTGTAGATGAAAATGTAGGCATAAAGATCAAGTTCAAATGTCCAAACTGAAGTCTCCAAACTCTTCAGTTGGCCACAAACTTAGGTTTTAAACATCATTATGCAAACTGATGTTGGGTTTCTGCTGTATGTAAGCTAACTGTAACATTTTAAGGCAGCACTTTGACCTCTGACCTCAATGTGTTAATTGATGACATTTAACCGTGCCCTCTGGCATTTAACAAAAATGAGCACATTTCAGGAGTCACAACTGAAATTGTAATTGTTTTAAGCTCCATGATCTATATGGATACATTGTGTATTTTCTGATACATTACACCACAGGATATATTGAATTGTATATTTCCTTGAAGCAGATGCTGAAACTGTGTAAAGATTTGTGATATGACAGATTATATAGAGAAAATAATCTTAAAACACTTCAAACATATTTCCTATTGAACCACACGTGTATATGTGCATGCCAACATATACACATATCACACACAATCCCAGATATACAGACGCACACATGTTGTATAAAACACAGCTTAAGGCTTAAGACCCCGTTTCCACGGACTGGAGTGTGATGCTAATGATGGAAATTAATGGAGCCTGACAGCACAATCTGCTGCCCATTGTCTCCCAATAAACAGCTTTACAGTCCACATGAGCCACAGAGGGGACGGGAGGTTTAAGCTGAGAGCTGAGACAGTGGGAGCAAGAGCCAGGCAAGGTTTAGGGTCAGACCTCAGGGGACAGCGCTGATCCTGAAGTGGGGATTAGCTCAATTAGAGAGGCACTGTCTGATCACGATGCAGCGTTCAATGGTACCTATGATGTGTGTGTGTGTGTGTGTGTGTGTGTGTATGTTATGAGAGAAGCCTCCATTATTAGAGCTGACTGTTGCCATTATTTGTTGCTGTGTCTGTTGATGCAGCTGGTGTGAACAATAGTCAAGATATTGGCTTTTGCTTTGCTTTGACCCTCTGCTCAGATTTCCATTTGATAACAGAGCCATGAATATTTCAGTGTGCATAAAGTCAAACATTTTTTTACTAAAAAATATATTTTTATAAGGTTTAGAGTTACAGTTATGGTGTGTATTTTTTAATTATGAATGTGTTAGCTTCAATGAAGTGTAGGAACAAGCATACATACATATACATGAGGACAATCATTTTTTGCTTTTTACAAATTTTTAAGGAGCAGATCAGTTCAAACAAGTACACCTGCACCTGCAAAAATGTTTGTTTCCTCCTTTAAAAACACACTGATTTCTGTAGTTAACAGTATATAAGAAAAAACAATTGTCCTAAGTATGTATAGATAGATCTGGTGAAATTTAAAGGAAAAATCCAGAGTTAGAGGTGTTAAAAATGCCAAAACAGCTGCCAGATCCTCTGATCATCTGTGAAAAAATTAGTACAATAAAGTAACTCCACAGTAGGACAGAGGCTCAGAGTCTTCCTCAGGCTTGGCTTTGTTACAGGCTCAGACTTGTGGCTCAGACCTCCACAATGTGTTTGAGGCGAAGCACAGTATCAGTGGTGCTTAGAGGAGCTTTCCTGCTCAAAGAGCCACAGCTAAGCAGCAATGAGACCTGCTTTTCCTCCTCTGACGAACAATGAGCTAATTAAAGGAGCAAACAGATTATCACTGTCTTTCAAAGGAGAGTCTGGGGGACCTAGCAGCTTCCAGCAGGAGACTACATTTGAACATCTGGTCAACCTGCTGCTAACTACGTGTGTCAGTCTATCTGCCTATTTCATTCTATAATCGTGTCAATAACTCTTAAATAGGTGTACACTTAGTTCATAACACAAATGTTACAGTATGAAACAGCTTGACACAAACTGCTTTTCAAGATTTAAAAATAATGCTATAAATAATGTGACAGAAGTGACCAATTAAGTGAAAGCATTATGTTTGCTGTGATTAAGTTGTTGTTCATGAGGTACAATGACAAATGTTTTTTTTTTAATAGGAAGAATCCAAGACTTCATACAGTATCTGCATATATGGTGACTGTATGAAGAGTGGAAAGGAGAGAACAATGTGTACTTACATCAACGTCGTCTTGCATTGCCTGTGTCACAGCAACATGTTTGCATTGTGCCAGCGCTGGAAAAAAGCTTCACGGAAATGGTCATCATTCTGAGGTAACTGGAAAAAGGTTCTGGGTTTTTGAAATCCGTAAACCACTTAGAATGTCTGAAGCCCAAATTACACTGTCTGCATGTGCACATCACTGGATTGCAGACATCCAGTGTAGTGTAAACAGCCTTGTGCACATCCGTGATCCATTTTTGTGTATGTGGCACTTCACCTGTACTAAGCTTTATGAATAGTGTTACTTTTCACACGGCTGATTTAAAGTTTGTCTTAACCAATAACATTTCAGTGAATGAATAGAATAGAATAGAAAGCCTTTATTGTCATTATACTCCTACAACGAGATTTAGAGAGCAACTCCTTAGATAGTAATAAAAGCACTAAGGAGAGCTGTGCGCCGCCATTTAAACAATACAAAGAATGTAGGTCTGCCATTCTGCACAATCCAAATCAATGTTAAAGTTGTCTGTGTAGTATGCACAGAAGCTTAGTAGCATCAGTGCATGTGGTTTGTGTCAGGGATGGAAAACAGAAAGACAGATGAAGGAAGTAGAGAAAACAATAGTTGGCCAGTGGGGGGGCTTATCACAATGCTACACATCTGTCGTGTCAGACTAATATCAAAGTGGTGACAAAAACCTTGGCTGTAGAAAAGTGTGACAATGCTGGCCAAACAAATCTGAGGCTGTATAACCAGTTCGATTGATATTGGTCATCAATCAAGCTACCAAACCATTCACATAAAATATTTGATTATGAGTTGATATGCTAGCATATGAAACCAGAAAAGGAGGTTGGAGACAATTCTGCAACAAGACAGTCCTATGCAATTAAAATTAGACAAACTGTAAATCATCAGGTATTTGGACCTGCGAGTCTGACACCAAACTCGTGATTTATTCTTTTCTTACAAATATGTCCCTGTGTCTGTAAGCATCTGCTGAACCTTACTACAGACCACAGTCTATCATGTCATTTCATCATCAACTCTGAAACCAAATGTCACGGTTTTGTTTTTATGTCCTGGTGTCACCATAGCCTCTGTTCTACTGCTGAGCTGCAAAAACCCTTGTCTTAATGGATGTGTATTGGCCTGTGACTCCTCTTCATCAGCTTGGCTTTGTCAGTCAACTAGTTGACCGGAGATTCCTTTTTCTCTGTCATTGGAAGTTATGCTAACATTAGGCAGGGTTTATCAGCCGATTTTCAATATTAGATATATTTTAGAACTATAGTTAGTCGATATGTTCTTTGATTTCAGTCAAGAATGATTTTAGTGCAGGATTTAGGACCTCCAAGGCCTAATGAAGTGTCAATATTTATGATTGGTTGTTATCAGTATTTCATCTTCGCTCATCATTTGTCTCAATGGGTAACATGAAAAGAACAGATAATCTGTTATGATGAGACTTTCCCAGGAGAAAATTAAACTTGAAACAGTTAAATCTGTACAGTCTTGTATGGGGGTATAATAAAAGCATAATACACCAAAGCCTCTTAGTGGATATTTGTGTTTGGATTTGAGTTTTCACTATCAGATCTATTTGCTGTCTTAAATCTCCTCTTTGTGGCAGGATGGGTACAGCATAATGACTCCTTTGAACTGCCGACATCCTCAGCGGAATGGCTTCGGGAATGTGAACCAACTAACCTTTAGTCTCTTTCCCACATCCAGCAACAGTGAAGGGCATGTAATACTCATCTTTCAATTCCTGACCCCACCTACATTCATAATCGGTGATTCATTTTGTCCATCACATAGCAATTATTAGAATCAACAGTACTGGCATAATATTCATGGAATACAGCTTTTTGAAATGACTTAAAATGCATGGTGGTCATGCTTAAAACATCTTTTTGTCTTTCCTTTATATGCCAAAATAGTGATGTTTTGGACACACAACTAGCTGAAATGGGGACAGAGGGAGACAGGGATATTTGTCAGTAAATCAAAAGAATAATGATTTTATGTCACAAGAATTCTTTTTCATTTTCTCCAGATTGGCAGTCCATGATGGCTTGCCAAGATAATAGTAAAATGGCAAATCTCGTCTTTAAGTGTTCATCCCAAACACCATCTGGTAAAGAGTTTGGTTAAACGGAGGGCATGGCAGTAATTCAATATTATCGCATATTGACTTCTGGTGGAATTGATTGTGATGATAATGATATTATCCAGTCATCGTTTTACACATTTCTGTTGTCCAAATTAATAATTTCAAGCATACCATATTTCATTATTGAACATATTTTATTTTTCTATTGTAATCAAATCAAACTTTATTTGTATAGCACCTTTTATACAGGCAAGTGCAGTTCAAAGTGCTTCACAGATGATAAGATAATAAGACACAACATGTGTAGACC
>JAVQJV010010391.1:0-51767 GCA_036024995.1 Gadopsis bispinosus | reverse complement strand
TTTTGGTTTATGAATGTAGCTTATAATAAGTCTTATAATAAGAAGCAAAGGATGCAATCCTTGTTACAGACCTAACAAGTATTAATTACCGTTCGATATAAGTAAGTACGTTTTTAGAGAACTTTGGGAAATGTAACACTGTAGACAAGTATGTCAATGCAAAATTGACATACTTACATTGACCATTGCGGCTGCAGTGCCCCCGCTGTAGGGCCGCTGTAGGGCCGAGGGTTGCCCCAGAAACCTCCAGGCGATGCGTCAGCGCTGCTTGTGGAATGCCACGGGCTGGTTTCCTCCTATTGTGGCCGGCTAGTTGAACCCCCCCCCCCCCCCTTTTCTCCCTTCCCTACTTGGAGGTGAATAGAGGACTCAGTGGAACAGCAGACTACCCACCCCCACCCTGTACCCACCCCCACGCCCACCCCGTCCACTCACACACACTCAACCTACCTCCTCCTGAGAATACGGTTTGGTTTTAATTTCCGCCTGGCGTCCAAACTACGGCGTTTTAAGACCCTTAAGACGGAGACCTTTTTAAAAGGCTGCAGATGCCGCATTAAAACTAATGCGGCGTCTGCAGCCTTTTAAAAAGGTACTTTGGGATGCGTTTTAGTGAGTACTATAGACAAACGGACGTTCTGAAATGATGACGCAGACACCCATGTTCGCTTCCTTGACTGGGTCTTGGATCAGCCATGACGTGTCCTTCCCTTATTCGACATGTGACCCTTTCCCAGATGAAAACCAACAACATCAGCGCTGCCTGCCAGCGGTTAAGTCAATATTAATAGCAACTTACAGCAGTTATTTTGAGTAACAGTTCCTCCTGGTCATCAGTCCAAGTGTAGAACTATCTGCCATCTTAAACCAAAATCGTCGTAACGCGTAGGCTGAAACTGCTTTCAGCTGTGATGAGTCCATCTTTTACTTTGACCATTATTTAGACTTGTTATAGAAGGCCGATCACAGGTTTCATTTATCTACTAATCAGCTGTTTTCTCAATGAGTCCATTAATTATTTGGTCTATAAAACCATGAAATGGTGACGGCCTTTTTCATGGCTGACTTATTCAAATTACAACTGTTCAAAAGTCAAAGGTGTCCAGTTTGCCGTCACAGAAAACAGAAAAATATCTAAAACCATTAGTTAGTTATCAAAATTGTTTCGATTCATTGCTTGTCAATTGAGTCGGTGAATAAACTAATTGTTTCAGCTCTAGAACAATTTCAGCACTTTAGGAAAAGGTGTGAAAATAGTGACACGTACGAATCCTTCCAGAGCTGATTCTTATTTAGTCTGCACGTTTTTGTTTTTGACAAGCTGAAACGAGCCAATAGTATTTTCTTATTAATGACACGAAGCATTCATTGATGACCTAATTTGCCACGAGAAGTTATTTTGTGTGAACAGTCACCGTCGGAGATTAACTTGTGATAGCAGTCTGGTATGAATTGTAAAAAGCTGGTTTGACATGTTCATTAATTATCACATGTCCTACACTTTACATTAGATATTAATCTATTATTGTGTGAGAGAGAGATATAAAATTCTCTCTCTCACACACACACACCTTATGTGTGTCGTCGAGTGCTTAAGGGAGTGTTTGGAAGGTTCAGATGTTTGTATTTACAGGTACACACACACACACCTACGTCACAAATACCTGTACCAGTTTGGACACATTTTAATCTATCTGGAGTTTGGAAGTATCACAGAGTAAAGTTATTACTTGTCTTTCATTTGATATTTAATACACACATTTCTGAAGTGTCCTGAAACCCACCATCACTTGCTGGTGATTCAGTTTGTCAGAGGTGTCGCGTTCTGTGTTATTTTTAGCCTGATGTGAATTATGCCGAGTGATGATTGGCCATTGGACGCTGTCTCTCGGACTGACGAGGTCTGGGATCACGTTGTTTCTGAATCTGTTCTCTGATTCTGTTTTCTTCAGGCAGACGAAGCCTCTGACGTTTGCTGACTGCATCGGGGATGAGCTGCCAGTTGGTTGGGAGGAGGCGTACGACCCGGTCGTCGGAGCGTACTATGTCGACCACAACACCAGTGAGTTTACGGCCAGTTGTTCTCGCTGCTCGTTATCCGACTCAGTCCCATCTTTACTCTCCATTTTTTCCCCGTATCATTCCTGTTCCTTGTACACTTGACTGTAGTTTCTCCATAACTGTGACACGAGAACTTGGGTATTTTAGTCATTTAATGAGCAGACGTCTCTTAACACTGGATGTTTTGCATAAACTGGAAGAAATAACGCAATAGTCCACTGGTTGCACCGTGTTTGGAACCTATAATGATCAACGTCGTTATGCCAAATCTGAAAACCTATTCATTGTCAAAATTAACCGGAATAAATTAAATTAATGTGATAAGTCTGGTAACTCATAGCCCTCATCTCTGATTGGCTCAGTCACATTTGAAGTGCTTATCTATATATTCTACCACTGGACTTTGGCCGCAGAGATCTGTTGATTCAAATGTAAATGGTGCAAATGTTTCCCTTAAATCCTGCCAGACCTAAATCTTCCTCCTCCACCTCCTTCACTCATTTTCGTCCTCTTATTTTCCTCCAGAGAGCACCCAGCTGGAGGACCCGCGGGCCCAGTGGCAGCGGGAGCAGGAGACCATGCTGCGGGACTACCTGGCCGTGGCCCGCGATGCACTCAGCGCCCAGAAGGAGATCTACCAGGTGAAGGAGCAGAGGCTCCGCCTGGCGCAGCAGGAGTACCGGCAGCTCAATGACGCGTGGAGGGACAAGTCTACGTCACAGACCAGCTGTGAGTACCGTGGAGGGACTGGAGGAGGCGAAGCCACAGACATGGTGTAGCTCAATTGATTTTACGTTTAGGGACATTTTGTTTTTGGAAGCAGTTGGTTAATAGACACACGAGTGAGGAAGTTAGCTACTTGGATCTGACAGCGATTCAACACAAAGCAGCTCCTGGTGGTCTCGCCTGCACTGGCCGGTTGTATTTAGAATAAAAGCACAAGCTTCAGTCACACATGATGTGTAATCGCTCAATGAATGAACACTATGTCAATGATAATAACAATTAAACATTTACACATGCGTCTAGGTTTTAAAAAGAAAACGATGCAAAAACAAAAAAAAAACAAAATGAAGGAAGTGACGTCGAGGTGTGATTTTCAAGTAAACAATTATAAATGTGCATTATTATTCGTGATCATTACAACAAAGCCTTATTAGTACCACAATAAGAATAACAAACTGTAACTATGATCATTCGTGGGTTTGACTAGATTTCTGACTTGACCCATTGGATCAGAGTCAAATTACACTGTAAGTCATTCCAAATGTTCGGTGCCAAGAATCTTAGAGCAGTCTTTCCCAGATCGGTGTTAATTCTAGGAACCTGCAGCACTAGCCAGTCCTGTGAGCCGGTGTTGTGTGTTCCAGCTCTTCAGCCAATAAGTGACGTCACATATAAGGACGGTTTTGTAGAAGCCCTTGATGGATCGAAACAAATGCTGGTCTCTTCTAATTAAATTAAGCTTCGGTTTTAATGTTTGTGGGTTTTTTTGTGCATCAATGTGTAGTTTAAGGGTGAGTTCGTCATCAATCCAGGTGCCTAAATATTTATAACGTGGGACTCTTTCAGTGACTGCACCATTCAAATTGCAGATTTTGGAGAGAGCTGTAGTCTGTGTCTTTGGCTCTGGAGATCTACAAGTGCATCTCGCAAGGCATTGAAATAAATAGACTCTGATCTGACATTTCCCACTTTTACGCTCGGTTGTCTGTCAGACAGTTGTTGAACCAAACTACAAAATGTTTGTTGGAAGCTACACGTATTTCTTTTTTACTCTGCCAGTATGAAATTCCTGGAATCGACATGAGTGGGCAGAGAGGAAACATTGTTTTGTGAGTTCAAGTTTGGTGCATTCCGACGTGCAATTTTGTGCCGTTTAACAAGTGGAACGCGCCTTGACAGTGCTGACCTTTTTAGAGGGAAAGCAAGATGAGAAGGAGCCATCTTTTCTTCTTCTTCTTAGATACATTCTCAGATGTTCTTAAGTTTTGACAGAGAAAACAAGTCACAAGTGACATTTGCCTTGAGATTGCCTCAGTTTAACAGCTACATACACATTTCCCCAAAGTGGCTTCAGTTGATGGTTCTGTCTTTCTCTATTTTGTCATCAAAATACATCCCTTAACAACTTCTCTTTTCTCTTTTTGACTCACCTTTCCTGCAGTGAATTCCAGATCGTCCTCGTCCAGCAAGTACGACCCAGACATCCTGAAAGCAGAAATAGCCACAGCCAAAAGTCGGGTAAGAGCCTCTCCTTCTTAGTTGACCTGTTATCATCATATAAGTCTTAGAGGTTTGGAAAATGTTTTCAAGGTTAGCAATATACTCGAATTTGAATATACCGACAATCACTCATGCAAACCAAAACTCTTACTATTTGAAGTGAAATGATGCCGTCGTCATTTTTTCTTGTTCTCTCCTGGCATGTACAGTAACAATTTAAATATAATAATAATAATAATAATAATTCCTTGAATTATAATAGGGACCTTGCAGGTTAGACTTACAGAGTCCGGGAATTTCTGTTGTAGGTACCTTGAATGTGCTTGAACTGTACGAACCCTGATATTAGTATATAAGATGTACTAAATCAATCACGATTTCTCAGAGCACAATCCAAAACCCCAAAAAACTCAGTTTACTACAATATAAAACAGAGAAAAGGTGGAACCTCCTACCTCATGATGTCTCTCTTCCTTAACAAATGATGATTATTATCCAACTTAATATTTCAGCACTACTTCTTATGACACTTTTTAAAACCAGTGGGCTTGAGAGCCACGGACAGGGAGTCGGATTTGGGCTGTTTATTCTTCAAAGTTTCTCTCTCCTCCGTGTCTCAGGTGAACAAGCTGAAGCGTGACCTGGCCTCTATGAAGCAGGAGCTGCTGTACAAAGAACAAGGCTTTGAGACCCTCAAAGAGTAAGTGGCGGGTCCTGACGTCTGTACACAAATACTGATGCACTTGTCCCACTGTTTTACTTATATCTTATATGTCCAAGTGGTATTTGTGGTTCGTGTGTGTGTGTTCTCGTATTTACTTCTGGAAGCTTTCCAGGCTATCCTCCTCCACCTTGAATCCTTGCTGAAGGGCACAGGTTGTTGACAGCCGACTCTGGGATTTGATCCTCACGCTTTATGCCACCACCAGCCCTCCTAATTTAATTTGACGAGCAAAGCAAGACACTCAGAATCTGACTTGAATAGCAAGTGTGTGTGTGTGTGTGTGTGTGTGTGTGTGTGTGTGTGTGTGACCTTCCCTCCGTCTTTACAGTTTCACCTTCCGCCTGCAGAACACCTTTAGACTCACCGTGGAGAGCGTAGTGTGTAGGGTTCGTACAAAAGTCTTGAATGTTCAGAAAATGCTTAATTTAAAAAGTTGTGCTTTAGGAATATGCTAGAAATCGAAAACGCTCCTTGAAACATGCTTGATAATCTGGCGCTCATGTAAACCAAACCTCTTTTATTATCCGAAATGAAACGATCCCATTGTTATATTTGTTTGTTGTCTGCTGGCGTTTATGGCAACAATTTCGATGTGACGATACAGGCCTTGAGAGTCTGGACATTTTTGGTTAAGGTACCTTGAAAGGGCTTGGCGTGCTTGATTCTTAAAAAGCTGTACGAACCCTGAGTGTGTCAGGACAACCTTGAGCCATCTCCTAAAGGTTAATCTAGCATTATTTTATCTCTTTATTAGCTTTTTAGGAACGTGAGTAATGATGGTTTAAACTGTTTCAATTAATTAATTGTTCAGTCTACACAGTATAAAAAAAAAAGGTTTTCAACTGTCTTGTTTTGTCCAACCAACAGTCCTCTTATCCGTATTTACGACATGAGCACTCGGGCATCAGACGAAGGAGTTCTTGAAATGCTGCACTTGTTGGAATTTGCCCCGTTAAACCGCATTCAAACAGTAAATGTGAATATGTTGCTCCAACTGATGCGAGCTGGTGAGAAGCTGCCGTGCAGTAGAACTGCTTATCGCCTCAGTTATTGCCTCAGCATTATCACACATTCCATCCAATCATTAAACACTTATATAAACGCACCGAATGGAACAACAGCTGAAGAATGTGGATTTGAAAGGAAACTCCCCTTCTGTCTGGCCTACTTTTACACCCCTTCTTCTCCTGAAAGTGCAAGGTGTACCAGGTGTACCAGGTGTGCAAGGTGTGCAAGGTGTGCAAGGTGTGCCAGGTGTACCAGGTGTGCCAGCAAAGCCAGCAGTCAGGAGCATTTTTTCTCTTTACCTCAGGCCGCCTGTGACTTTCACGTTTTTAAATTCACCATGCTGGCGCGCCGGTCCGCTGTCGGCCGACGTTGAATTGAACAGGAATGTCCGGTCCATTTGTCTTGCCTCACGCTGCACAGTGAGAGTGTCAGGAGGATTAAAGAGTAGCTGAGGCAGAGTGGCTGGACAGCATTCCTCCGTGACCTTCCTCTCCTGTTACAGTCGTCAGACGGCATTCAACAACCAATCGCTGTTTGCAGAAATACGAATAGGCTTGGACTGGAATGCAGCCAAACACTCAGCACCTGATAAGATTTCACAAAATTTTGGCGCATGAGAGGGAGTTTTATGATGCTTTCTCATGCGAAGAACAGAAAAGTAACACTATAATACACCGTGTGGCCAAAAGTGTGTGGACAACCCTGCCCTTTTATGTTAGTGTTCTTTTGTTTGCCACGTTGGTTCCACTTAAGGGAACCACTAATGCTAGAGTGCACAATAATATCTTAGAACAGGGTTCCTAAATCCAAATAAATCCGAGGGGTCACAAGATGATTAACAGTATTGGAAGAAAAAACATTTGTACTCCACAATGTTTTGATTTTTTTCACATTTTCCACTAATCTTTGCCTTTTTGCTTGTGATTAACTGGAAAGTTGTGCTTCAGCACAATGACGCAAGCAAGTGGAAGACGTGTGCAACCAATGACGAGGGTTCACAAGTCAAGCCATTACTCTGTTTTTAGGGGGTCACAAGCCAAAAGGGTTGGGATCTGACCTTTGGGGTACACTGCGAGCTAGACCCTATTGCACAGCATCGGTGTTGGACCTCACTAATGCTCTTGTGGCTAATTGGGAACAAATACTACTTGTAGTACTAATGTACTGCTCAGCCTGTAGAAACAGTTTGCCTCCTGTGGCCCTGGAGGAGCTTTTTAAAATCCCAGAACACAAACCTGATGATGATGTTATCGGGGCTATATACGAGTTTGGACCAGACGAAGCTATCGAACTGCATTATGGGAAGTGTAGGATCCTTTGTTTTTGGAGCCTGACCCACACTAGAGACCAGAAGTCAGGATTTCTCAGCCTCCGCGTCACAGACGTTGACAATCTTTTCTCACGAGCCACACAATTTTATGTAATTGTAATACTGAATCACAGGAGAACCCTTTTTAAAAACAAATGTCAGTCAATGCATAGTCTGTAGTGTTGCTATTGATATCAGCCTCACGAATCCCGTATCAGTAGGGCTTTATTGTCCGTATTCCTTTGGCCATATGTATTGCATGATATGAGGCATTATAAATGACAGGACACTGCCTCTGCGGCTCAAAGGTTTGGAGGGTATTTGAGGTCAGAGGTCACTGAGCACCCGCACAGGGAGGGATTCTGTGTTTTGGATAAGGACACTTGAGAAAAGCAGATCTTGTAAAGGACCACAAGACCACGACTGGACCTGGTGATAGAAGAAAGACACTGAGGATTCATAGTGTGGTATGTCAGAATGCTCATCTGTTAAAAGTCTCTCTTTCGCTGTGTTATTGTAAAGCGGTGATGGTGAATTATTAAAAAACAACAACGCCGTTTTCACTCGGCACAAGTCCATGTTTGAGAGGGATTTATGGAGGATTACGGTTTCGGCCTCCCTCCCTCACTTCCTCATTCTCTCTGTACCTTGTTTTCTCCCTCTCTCTCTCTCTGCTGAACCTCCCTCCCCCTCTTCCCTCTCTGAAGAATGTGGAAGGACCTGTTATTCAGATGCATGCATGACTTGCTGATGACAGGGTTTACATAGCTGCTGCTGCTTCTAATGGCTGCTTCTTGCAGCGTCTCTTGTGTCTGTGCTCCCAGCAGCCGGGTCTTCCCGGTCTGCCCGCAGCCAACAAAGTTGGATCTCATGTGCGTTACCTGGACGGTTTCAAGTTGAGCAAACATTTGATCTTGTACACAGACTGAGCAAGACGATTGATCCGCACCACACCAGGCCGGCTGTATGTGAAATAATTTACATTTACGTTGGCATTTGAATTTTTGAAAAGTTCTCCGTGCACACCTAAGCAACAGGAAAATGGCTAAACCTCTTCTTCCTCTTATTTTGACAAAACGATGTTCATTATAGCCGCTATCTGGTGTGGCCAGGAGTGGGACAGACAGCCCATCTTACTCTGTGATTACACTGAGCAGCTTTCACTCGATGTGTAACTGCCTGGAAATGATGTCGCTGTCAGTTGTCCCACTTCCCTGTGTAAACACCAAAAAAAGCAGCAAACTGAAAGTCATTGCATCTCTGAAACCAGTGATGTTATTCCAGGTCTGTCCGGAGCAGCTGACAGTGAGTGAGGTGATCTGGGGGACGTTTTGACAGGATGATTGACTGTTGTTGAAACCCTACTGCAACTCTGTGTGCTAAATTGTCATCCAAACTGACCTTCATCTCCTGTCTCTTTCCTGCCCCTCCCCCTGCATCATGCCCCCCTCCCCCTGACCTCCAGGATTGACCAGAAGGTGTCCAACAGCCCGTATGGCTACAAGCTGCAGGAGGCACAAGCTATCCTCAGCGAGGTCCGCACCATCCGAGACGCCATCAGCTCTGGGGAGAAGGAGAAACAGGAACTCATGCAGGTAAAAGGACATTTACAATGGAGGGGTCAAACACTAGAAGTTAAGTCACTCTAAAAACAAAAACCACACCCGAATCAAAACCCCACAACCGTGTCGAGACTTTAGTTTGATATTGCTTAGTTTGGTTGGAAAATTTCCAAAAGCTACTTTTTAATAATTGAAATATTAAGCGCATTTTATGCAACCCTTTAGCAACTGAAAATAGAGTTGCAGCCAGTAAAATATAGTACCGATGGCAGATGTGTTTCGAATAAGGTGCCGGATCAAAAATCAATTCCAGTGTCTTTAGGCCTTCTTGAAGAAGTACCTTAATTTTGTTCTTGTAACACGAAAAAGATTCATCTTTAGTACAAATCTGTTGTGCATGTAAAAGCTTAGCATTGTTTAATGGTTGCTGAAGGCAGGATGTTGACTTGATCAGCTCCAACTCTTTGACAAACAAAAGGAGGAAAGAGGAGACAGATAATTCACATACTCACGCACCTGATGGAGCCACATGGATCACGTCACAAATCACTGCTCAAATAAAATGATCTAATATTGTTGCTGTTGGGACAATTTGAACTTCAGTAACACCGTTAATTTTCTAATCAAAGCACGAGCTGTAGTCTTTATTTTGTGTTGCAGGGACGTTTTTTTTCATTCTCCATAGGTCATTCAGAACAATTCAATTCGATTTTATTTATATAGCACTATATCATAACAGAGATATCTCATAGCACTTGTTAATATAGAGTCCAAACCAACTCTATATGTACAGACCCAAAATAACAGCACCATGACTCTTTAGGCAGTCGGTGCCCTGTTCAGGGTGACAGCGATGTTCACATAATATCAACACTCCAAGTTAGCCCTCCGAGCTAAAGCGTGCTAACTACGCTAACAACACTTGATATCAAACAAAAGCCAGAGCCTCGTATGAAGTTGCTGTGAGGTCCACAGTTGTACCTGGACCCACTCACTCTGCAGAATTTTGGCCCCCAGAGGTCCAATGCACACTCGCAACAAACCAAACAAAAAAGCTCAACTTGAAGAATCTCAGCCGACTGAGGGGTCTCACACTGATGATTCAAACCTCAGCAGGGCACATGCTTGCAACCAGCTCCTTCATATCAACAGCTACCGTGTCTCCCTGCTACTGTATGTTGAGGGACCAGTTTAGGTTATGGGGCTAAGTGAATCGGGACGAAAGGTCCAGTTGACTCTGGACAAAAGGTTTATTGTGTTCTTTAGAAAAAAAAGGTTGTTCTGTACCTCAGATACTTTCATTTCTTCCTGCGCTGGGCAAATGTAGAGTGTGTGTTTGTCCGTTTTAAGAGGTATTCAACAGCATTCACCTTGAATCCCAGGTATGAATCAGTCCCTAAATAGATGGAATGAAATGTGCCAAGGACCAGAATTGAAACCCTCTGGCTTATTTACCCCAAGATGGACTTTGCATACAGAGATACAGTGTACAAATTACAAATCCCCTTAAAGAAGGAAGGAAAAGAAGGCGGACTGTGAGGCGAGGAGACGAGGGCATCAGATGACTCCCAGCAGAGTCTGCAGACGTGTTCAAACACTTTACGTTATACTGCTGCGAGTTAAAAGGCCAGACGTACTAAAAGAGATTTAGTGACCCGGAGGAGCTCAGGCTGCAGGGAGGCAGGTGGTGCTTTAGTGTCTGTCGAGTTTGCTCCGGAGAAGGTGAGGGCTGTGTTCGTGAGGATCAGTTTGGGATGAGCTTTCTGGAAAGTGGAAACATTTTTGCTGATGGTAGCAACATTTTTCAACAATGGGGTTTTAATTTCCTTTGTAGCTCGTGCTCATAAACTCTGAGTACCTCTGAGTGGGTAAGTGAGGGCGAGGCGGGAGCTGCATCCGTGGGTGGCCAGTCTTCATTTCTGTCCGTGCTGATATTTCAGCTGACACAGGTAAATCTCAGACATCACTAGTTTGAGTTTGGGAAAAAAGTTGAAAGATGTAGGGCTGCGGCCAAGTATTATTTTGATTATCAAACATCTGTCTCTTATTTTGTCTGTGAAATATCAAAAAATGGCAAAATATTCCCATCCTAGAGCCCAAGAAATATCTGCACGGGTTCTGTCAGGTCGCATGTGGACCGTGAGTGAACCGCCTCTTTCACGTCCCAAGACACAAGTTTCCGATTGGATTGAGATCTGTGCTCAGCCTCTCAGGGACATTAACGTTGTCCTGTGGATCTTTGGATTCCTGCTCGGGCTCATTGTCTTGCTGGAAAACAAATCTTCTCCCCAGTTGCAGGTTTCTTGCAGACTGGATCAGGTTTTCCTCCAGGGTCATTCTGTATTTAGCTGCATTCTGCTGCAGAGGAGCTTCTCTACAGCTGCCGCCACCACTCTTCACGCCGGGGATGCTGTGTTTATGATGATGATTTTGGTCTCATCAGTCCTTAGAAGCTCATCTCAAGTAGTGCAAGAACAAGCGTTCAGCATGCAGAGTGGGACTGACAGAGGCGCCATTCTCCCTATTACAAGTCAGTGTACCATCAAGTTGATTTTGAAGCTGTTATTGTAAGGTCACATCGTTGCTTTAAGTGCCTTGGACATTTGCTTCCCCTGACCTGCGCTTCTCTTTCACCTTTTCGCCAAGCTGCCTGGGGTGTTCCTTTTTGTCTTTGTGGTGTTGTTACTATATCATGCTGACTCGCCAAAAGCTGGAGCTTCCAAATAAGAGTATTTAAACTTCAATCAACCGAAGAGACGCAAGCTAAACGCATAATGAGTAGACTCAGCCTGTAAAGATAACCCATCTCTGCTTTCCCACCATCAGCATCGCAGCAACGGCGTTATCTCATCTGCTCTCCACCATGCGTGATGGGAGTAAACTAGTCTGCGGGGATAAGTGGAGTGGGGACGAACATGAAATGTGTTTTGCTGTACAGTTTTTGGCTCTGATGCAACAACTGGCAAATTATAAAGTTTTTGTAGTTTGCTGATATACAGTAAATCGCCGTGATCATTCCTCTAGGTTCAATTTTAGATTTCAGTCCGATAAAACCAGTTTTTGTCTCCTAACAGTGCAGCTGTTCTTTGATGCTCCAGGCACAAACAGGCCCTCGCAGCATATTAAACAGCAGAAAATGTAGAACATCAACACCAAAAATCTTCTTTGGCCACTTTAAGCATTTTAGACTCCAATTCTAACTAAAAATGCCTGTGTTCCAACATGCACCCGCGTACTTGCATATAGATTATAAATATCAGGTCTTGTCAGGAGAGCTTGGCTGCAGATTTGTTTGGAGGTGGAGGGATACATAATTTGCTCTCCGTCTCCCCCGTTACCATCTGCAGCTGACAGCTGTGTGTGTCTGATGTTTTAGCAGCCCTTTAAACAGCTAATTAGCTTTATTTTACTGGTGCATATTTTCTTAATAATTTCATAATTTCTAAATATGAAAAGCGTTACTTGCTTTCTTTACATGATGACGCGTTGCAGCAAACGAGTGGACCACCCCTTAAATGTACATTATGTGGATTCACTCTTTTTGCCCAAATCAAATCGCCTGTGTTGTTGACTGGCGGGCACACAGGAAGTGATAAATTGAGGAGAGCTAAAAGTAGCTGTGAATCGCCGAGCAGCTGCTCCACTGAGAGAAACTGATTTTCTTTATTAAGAGGAAATGTAGGTCTGATGTTTTTTTTTTTTTTTTTTTGGGTAAAGAAATCTTTCAAATCTAAATTTAAACACTTATTTTTGGCTGCCACTCAGGGCTTCCATCCTGTTTAACAACCATGTGTGGCTTTATGCTGGAACATTGCTGCGTCATCGGAATACGGCAACACTACTGTTATCGTGGAGGTGACATGTTGTCTTTCTCCCCGATCTGAAAAGCTGAGATGAGGTGCATTCCACAGCGTGCTTCAGAACAAACCGCAGAGTCACAGAAGATATTTGTCAGGGCTTTAAAGATGGAAGGATCGCTGTAACTCATGGGGGCCGTGCAGCAAACGCAGAGGAGGAACTCTCTCACATGTTACATTTTGGTTATCCGGCAGATTCTCTTTCCCCTGAGAGACAAACTTCACAGTGGAGTTTGATTCAGAAACAATAAGCCACTGAAGGTGCTGTTGACATCAGCTGGTGACCCACTGTGTTCAATCTCATTCTTGTTTAAATATCACACCAGAATTTCTTGCTTTTTTAATCCAGTATTTGCTTTGATTGTTGCTTTATCTAACAGTTGTTTCCTGCTGCAGCGTCCCAGTTCCTCCCTGCAGATCATTCATGTTTTGATCCGTTTGTCTCTTCTGTTCATCCAGAAACTGGCGGTATTGAAGGACGGCTTCCAGCTGGACTCGGGCTCGCAGCAGGAGCTGTGGGGCAGCAGTCCCTCGCTCGCCAACTCTGAGCTGTCCATCGCTCGGCTCTACTCCGACGCCGGCTCCCAGACCGACATCCCGGCTGAGGTGAGTCCCCCGGGGGCAGGACCGCTGCTTAATGAACTCTGGTGTGTCATTGTGTTAATGTTGTATTCTGTTTGTATTCAGTTCGTGACCAGCAACAACAAACTGGCAGAGAAGGTTCGTCTGAGTCTGAAGTACGAGGAGGCCAAGAGAAGGTAGACGTTTCTGTGTCTGGATGTGTGTTACGTGGAGTCATGCATATTTACTGTTTGACTTCTATAGTGCTAAGTTTTATCTTGCTGTTGTTTTGATGATCTACAAACGTTCGGTTAAATTTTGTCACCGAACCAGCTGACTAATCTGCTACTCAAGTAGTGACGCACGTGCATTGAAAACATCTGGAAATAGGAAGATGAATAAACTAACCTTACGGTGGATCCCTCCATGCTGCTCCACACATCTCCCATAATGCCGTCACAATTCTGAGCATTTAGCATCTGAGTGGACTAATCCTCAAGATGCTCACTTATTTATTTACAGAATTGCCATTTTCTCTGTAGGAAAAACGTTTGTGCACAAAAGTCCAATTTATGACCAGTAAAGATTTAACTCTAATGTACTTTTCTTTGCCGGAGAGCTAATTGATGAACTGTTGATTGCTGATTGAAGTTCACCAGGTAGATGAGACAGGATGGAGTTAGTATTGTACTGATTAAACTGAACTTTACCTTGCTCACACAGGATCGCCACCATTGAGGTGCAGATCGCCAAACTGGACAGCGAGGCGTGGCCGGGGCTGCTGGACCCGGAGCGGGACCGCCTCATCCTCATTAACGAGAAGGAGGAGCTGCTGAAGGAGCTGCAGTACATCAGCCCCCGCCAACGCCTGGAGCCCAACGACGCCGAGAAGCTGGAGTCTGAGAAGAAGCGTCTGGAGAGAGACCTGCAGGCCGCCAGGGACAACCAGAGCAAGGCTCTGACTGAGAGGTTACTACTCACAAACTGTTGACATTGCATCTGCAAGTAACTAAAGCTTAAAATAACTCCAAGTCAAAGATGTCTAATCACCTTTTGTTGGCTGAGGAGGCAGAAACGGTTTTATTAATGCTACTGAGCTGACGATGTGATGAGCTGTAGGATATAACAAAAGATAATAGTGAACGTATTTGACATATTCACTGAACAGCTGTAGACTTCACCAGCTCCTGACTCACAAACGCTGAACTTTACCTGGGAGATTCTTAATTTGGCGGGAGTTGAGGACCTGATCATTTCTCCACAGGAGAGTCACCTGGTCCGTTTGTCCCTGTTGAAACTGCAAAAACACACAGTTTACTCGCGGTGGTGTAACAGAGTGACGCGTCTCCTCACTCACAAACAACCTTTGGCTCCCGAGAACAGACAAACCTTTCATTCCAGCCTTTTCATTAGTGGCTGCTTATCTCATCTAAAAGTGAGAATCCTGCTAACTGCATGTTTTCCAAGTGAAGAGAAATAAAAGGTTTGATAGAATCCAGGTACTTCGCCGACTAGGGAACCGGTTCCAACCGGCTATCGGAACCCAACCCCACTTACATGGTTCAGCGGTGCAAATTCTCTTTCCATCGATGTCAAGAACCAGGACCAGGTTACAGCAGCAGCTAATGTTTATCATTTGTAAAGTCCCTCCAGAGTTCTTAGTGATTACTAGGCACTTTCAACCTAGTAACTTACTAAATGAAGTTGTAGCCCGACATCACATTATTGGGTAAGTTAGTCTAAAGTTATTATCCGCGTAGCATTTTGTAATTATATATATATATATATATATAATTAAGGCTCTCAAATGTGACACTTGTTGTCATAGTTGGTAGGTGTTAATATTTAGTGCAACTGATCTCTACGTAAGAATGTTTGCATTCAGTGATGATTCAATCTCCACATAGTAAACACTCCTCAACAGTGAACTGCTGTAACTGGCCACAGGTGACCTTGACTAGTCCTTAATGTGCTAATACTAACCACACATGTAAAGAGACATACACTACGTGATAATAATGCACCAGCAAATTCTTAGTTTGTGTCTTTGAATGAAAGCATAGCTGACATTTATCTGACACTAAAAACAGCTGAACCAGGACCTCTTGCTGCCTGTCTAAAGGTGGACTGACGAGCAGCTGATGACAGCTGTGACTGGTCATTATTGTCTCATCAGCTGATCAAACGACTGACCTACTGCTGTTCGACTCCTTTTGGCCTTTAGTGACGTCAAACCTCCCTGAAAATTATTAAGAGTTAGAGATGAACATGACGGTCCTCCTCCTCTCCTCTCCCATCTGCCTCTCTCTCTCTCTCTCTCCCGTCGTCTAACAGGACTCTTGTTGTTCGGTGTTCAGGTCAGACTCTACCTGAGCTCAGTCTGTCTTTGTGTCTCATCTCCTGTTCCTGTAACCCGAGAGGCTGCAGAGTCTGATCACAAAAGGGTCCTCTTGTAGTCCACCTACACACACACACACTGACACAAGAAACAAGAAACATGCACACAGTTATGTATTCAGCATCTGTAGGTTCTGAAGATGTCAAAGTCAGGGTCCTTGACTACAGCCAAGTGATGCATTTTGGAAGATTTTAAAGGCTCACAATTTATTCTATCGGTCGGCGTCCAGTCAGCACGCTTCTACTAACCTCGTCACCAGCAGCTGGCTACCGTAATACCCCGTGCCTTTTAATCATACCGCTAAATCATAAAGATCAGTGTGAACGCACCATCCTGTGAAACCCCCACGTGGACCTTTACCGATGTTGCTGTTTGTTTTTGGTCAAATCAGACCCATAATTTAAAAGAAAAGTTGCTTTTAACATAGATGAAAAAGCCTTGAATTTATTTTGAAACCTCCAGACAGGTAAATAAAATACTTAAATACTTAAACACTTAAATAAAATACAGTCTAAAATTGGTAAAATGTTCATTCAGGTCAGGAGCGATCAGATCATAGAATAAACATGTAAAAAGAAAGACAATCTGAGCAGACGTGATGCCAGCTTTCGGTATTTGACAGTTTTAGATACTTTGTGTACCAATAAAGCCGTAATTCACTGCATAAACACCTTTATTTATACATTTACTATTGTTGATGATCGACTAATCGTTTTAAGTTATTAAGAAAAATGTGCAAAAATGTCATTATTCCAGGTTCTCAAATGTGAACATTTGCCACTTTTCCTGGTCTTCCGTGGTAAGAAATTACCTTTTATTTTTTCATTAAACACTTTTGGGTGTTGGGATTTTGGTCGGACAAACCCAGATATTTGATGAGGCCGTCGCATCTTGTGATGGGCAGTTTTCACTGTTTTTCTAATCTTTTATAGACCATTGAGAAAATAATTGCAGATTAATCGACAGCAAAATTAATTGTCACACATATGTGCAGCAGAGAAGAACCTCCGAAGGAGACAGGAAACACACACACACACGGCAGCAGCCGTCTGTAACCCGATCAAAGGCTTCCCCTCTTTGGCCTGTTTCCATTCAAACCGTGGATCATAGTCTTAGCTGTTAACGGACTGGATTCCTCTAAACAAAGCTCAAACTAAACAAATGACACCGCTGTCACCTGAACACAAAGCAGCTGCTTACAATACCCAGACACATCGCCGCCGTCATGCCATCTTTCTTCTTTCAAGTGCCCACAGCTGGGCAGAAAACAGACGGAGGATAATGTTCTGTGTTTTCTTTATTTCCCGAATTCTGAAGGTGACCCGTGTTCAGCCCGGAAGCAGCTGCAGTAGCGCAATTCTTTAAAGATTGAATTGATTGAGTTTTTCTTTTTAAAATCATTTCAGGCTGCGGCTTCACTGCAAGAGGAACAAGCTGGTGAGAGAGCTGGAGGAGATGGTTCGACTGGCCACGTCGCTTCACACTCAACTCAAAAGGTTTGTTCATCGTATTTCATTCATCGTTTCTTTCAACAGATTCCTAGTTGCCGACGAATCACTGCAAAGGGATCTTGTAGTTATTCCAGTCAAATTGGAGAGAGAGCAGAGCTTTGAAGTGAAGGGCAGCTTCAGAGATGTGGAGTGACTGAAGCACTTGACCTTTAATGACCAAACATTTGCTGAAGACGAAAGCCATTTTGTCCTCCTCGTCTTTTTTGACTTTCCGCCACGATCTCGCCACAAATCAAATTTTCTGAACATTTTCAGGAGTTACGTTTTTATGAGATGATGCAAGGCCTCTGTAAGAGCCGTGCACGCCTCAGAATGGTTTAATATTTAAGTTCAACGGTAATCAGATGAAAAGTGAAACGAGCAGTGTCCGTCCTCTCTCTGCCCCCCCCGGCAAACAGGAACTCCTCCCTGACTGCGCTAACGAGCCCCCCTGCTTTAATTAGAGAGCAGGAGAGGAGGCAGCTACAGGAGGAAAGAAGATGAGAGGGGAGAAAGTAGTCCCTCAAGTCCAATATTTAATGTGTGTTTTAGATTCTCAATTTGGTTTGAAGTTTTTAAATAATGAGGCACCGTCAGACCTGTATCAAACACGGTCACTACTGCAGGTACGGTAGCTAGGAACGGGTATTAAATTGCGTTCTATATTGTATTGAAAAGATCTAAATTGAACCCTTTGACATCATTTAGTTGGGATTGGTCCATGTAAAATCAGAAATCAGTGTCACAATCACAGCTGTTATTATTTCCGCTGTCTACCTGACTGACGGCTCGTAATGTTGCTTGATAGCAACAGTTTAGGACCCGGAGAGAACTTTAATAAGTGATGTGCCATCTGCTCCCCCTCTCTCCTCCAGCCTGTCGGCCAGCACTCTGTCCTGTTCCTCCGGCAGCAGTCGAGGCTCTCTGACGTCCAGCCGCGGCTCGCTGGCCACCACCTCCAGCCTGGGCTCCACTTCCTCCCTCAGCTTCACCGACCTCTACCTGGAGCAGCCCGAGCTGGCTGACCCGGACTTTCAGAACAAGCTGGACAGCCTCCTGCAGGAGGGCGGCCAGGGAGGCTACCGCCCCTCCAGCTCCATCACCACCATACATGAGCACGAAGTGGTGACGGGCTGTGGAGGGAGGGACGGGGGGAGGCCCGAGGGCAAAGCAGGCAGAGTGGGAGAAGACGCGAGGTGCTCTGCTGGAGGAGGCGGAGGCGGCGGTGTCGGAGTGGAGTCGGGGTCGTCCAGGATCCAGGCACTCAAACTGTCAGAAACCCCGCGCTCTATGAGATCCTTATCTCCGCGTTCGTCTCTTTCCTCGCTGTCGCCGCCATGCTCGCCGCTGGTCACAGACACCAGTTTCCTGTCTGGAGAGACATTTGCAGCCCAGACGGGGCCCAACGGGCTGAGCCTGGATCTGGAGCTCCACAGCAGACTTGCAGAACTAGGGCTCAGCCTGGACTCTCAGGCGCAGCGGCAGGAGGAGCACGGGGGTCCTGGGGGCCTGGAGGAGAAGCAGAACCACAACATCACGCTGGGCGAGGAGGTCAAAGGTAAACAGGAAGCTTGTGTTCTTTTTATTCTGTGTTTTCTTCATTGGAAATGTTCGCACACTGAGTGGAATACCAGGCAGGACACGTGAGGGGTTAGATTTTCCACGACCAAGGGTCCAGCATCTCTCAGCCACGGTCAGGAGATGAGTCTTTAAACCTGTGAGTGACTCTTATCCTCAAAGCAATCATGTCACATCTCGACGGCAATAACGCTGTTTTCATAATGACTCAGGAGGGCTGCAGCATAACGGCTCTAATGATGTTCCCAGGTAATAATATGAGAACGATAGTTGTGATGAATGATCTGCAATTCGATGAGCAGCAATGAGAGAGGGAGGAGACCTTTATCTCTGTTACACTAGATGTCAGAGGACACACTCCAACTTTATTGGAAAGTGGGATACCAGGAATCCTCCTCCCCCCTGTGTGTGTGTGTGTGTGATGAGAACTGTGATACTGTGTGTGTGAAACCTGACTGCTGGTGGGTGCAATGAAAAGAGAGAGGGGAGGTGAAGGTGAGGAGGGTGTTGGATTACAGTCGCTGGGTCACCCAGTGTGTGTGTTTGAAATGCATTTCTGGAGGATTTTACATCTTTATTTACCTGTCCATGTGAAATTATATCAAAGTCAATATACAGCAAGTAAACAGAGGTCAAATTAATTAAATCGATAGACAGTTTTCAAAGTAATGGTTATCGTCATTTATCAAGCAGAATCATTTTCAGGTTAAATAAAAAAACGTGTGAGGATCTTCTCTGTTTTCTGTCAGCAAACTGAATATCTTAAGAGTTTCTTGACTGTTGGTTGGACAAAGCGACACATTGAAAGGGAATTAGCTGTTAGCAGTTGCAGTTTGCAGCTTCAGTACCTCAGCTGCCTCCATACGCTGTGGCCGCGTGGATCAGCGGCCAAACCACAATATCGGACTTCCTGTTGTTTTTCAATACACGCCATGACACCCGTCCCCTTCACTGCACAGTATCTTTGGGTCACATCTCTCCCTCTGTGCCTTCTCTTCAGCTCTCTTGCATCCCCGCCCACCCGCCCTTTGTTGCGGCCCAAAGCTCAGTTGTAGTGAGGGTCAGTTGAGGTTTGCTCTGGGCTGTGAGCTGGCTGCAGCTGAACGCGACTCGGGTTCTTCTTGCAGCCTCAGGTGAAAGGTGGACGTGGTGTCTGGTTCCCTGTTCACTCTCCCTCCCCGCTGCCAGGGCTGAACATGCTACCAGCCTCCAGCTCATAGGGCACATAGGGCTCGTAGGGCACGTAGGGCACGTAGGGCACGTAGGGCTCGTAGGGCTCGTAGGGCTCGTAGGGCCATGGTTAATGTCGAGCCCTGCATGAGATGAATTCTCTGTGGAAACATCCAGCCTCAGAAGAGCATCAGCTGTTGTTAGAATCAGCCTTCAAACTGGACTTCCTGGTTTGTTTTTCATCTTATCACCTGTATCTGCATCAACCCAAAATGCCGCTCCTTGTGTTTTTTAAGTTTTTGGGGCGGTGTCTTTGTGACTTTAACAAAATCACTTAATTACATCTCGCAGCACAAAACAAAGTGAAGTATTAACAGAGGGTTTGATCTGTGTCAAGGTGCTGAGGTTTACTCTGTTCTGCTACAAAGCTCTCTGCCGTTGGTTGATCTCTCTCTTCTCTCCGTGTTTTATGACCGATATATTACACTGAGATGATATGAGATCAAGTCGATATGTTTGAATTATACTTTATCATCTTCAAGAGCAGCTCACGGTTTCCTGAGCTGCATTTAATACTTCTTTTTTTTTTTTGCTCTCACACACACACACACACACACACACACTAGAGATTAGACATCTAACATAAGTAAAATAATCTTGGGTGACTTCAAGATTATTTTATTTTTAATTTCTGATTTTGTCTTTCTTTGCCATGTCTCGTAATTGTAAAGTCTTGACATGTTATTAGTATTTAGTTGGTGTAATGTTTGGGTATTCACGTTATGTTGTTTTGCGCTAATTAAAAGGTAGGCCTGGCCATATTCTATATTTCTGTTGGAGTACACACACAGTACTTGTTAGTAGATACATTCAGTGTACCTGTCCTTACAAAACATCATTTTTAAATGTGCCCACATCTTCACCTCGTTGTCCTGTTTTAGACTCGGCTCCCCAGCTGCGAGGGACGGGGGCGGGGCCAAAGAAGATGGGCGTGACCTCGGCGGTGTCCGACGAGTCCGTGGCTGGCGATAGCGGCGTGTACGAGCCCTCAGAGCGCAGGTACGAACATCTGTTTTTATCTACAGTTCCAGGATGCTGATCTCGTTTTTTACCTAGATTTTCTATCCGACTTTTAGCACACCGCATTGCATTAAACTGCGAATTTTACTTGAGTACGTCACAAAGAATCCTTTATATTCTTGATCCAGTTTCACTTTGTCTGAAGGCCATGTCATCACAGGACTTCATTATATAAAAAAAACCTCCTTCTGATCAAGTTTTTCCCAAAACTTGACGATAGGCATTTCCTATTTTTTTCGTTGAAATTGTAATAATTCTCACCTCGGTCTCGTTTCCTCCAGGCCGGGCCTCCCTGCAGACCTCCTCCTGGGCTCCTACGAGGAGAGGTTGGCGCTGGGCTGCTCTCAGGTGCAGCTCGGCTTCCGCTACGAGTCCAGGGACCAACGCTTCACCATCTACGTCATGCAGCTGTCCAACTGCAGCGCCCTCTGTCTGCCGGCTGACCAGAAAATGTACGTCTGTTTAGTAGATGACACTTGCTTTACAAAAAGAACAAAAGCTGCAACAAATATATCGAGACTTTACAGTGTTTACCGGCTTGTTTGTTTTATGCAGCTTTGCATGTTTAATGCCTCTGTAGATGCTGTTTGCTCATGCACATGTGTGTCTGCTTAATCTGCAGTTTTTCAGTATGTGCACATTGGAAGAGGTGGTGCTCGAATCATAAAGTGTGGGAGGACGCTGCAGTCAGTTGCCTGCTGGTGTGATATTGTAAAAACACTGTCCACCTGTGTGTCCTGCAGATACGTGCGCTCAGCAGTGCTGCCCTGCGTGGAGGCCACACACTGCCTCTTCCGAACACGCGGATTTCTTCCCCAGGACGTCATGGAGGTCAACGAGGTGTTCGGCATGCAGATATCCCACAGTGCACTGCGGCAGAAGACGCTGAGGGTCGACGTCTGCAAGACCAGCAAGTCGGGCCACGAAGAGTGTCTGGTCAGTTGAACTCTTCTTCTTGCTGCAGGATCGAATGTTTCCCCACGTTTTCCTCTTTTCATCCTGTTGCTTCAAAATCAGGAGCAGAATCTGAAAACATGTAAAGAAATAAAAGGAAACTCTTTCTGGCTGCTTTTTGTTTTGGTTGATTTAGTTTTTATTTATTTTAATTTGAATTCATTATTTAGTGATCCTGTTAAAAAAACATGAATCCCAAACAATGAAAATGTTATTTTTTGCTTCATTCTGTCTTTCTGTCTCGAGTGTTTTACCTTGGACCTTGTAAGTCAGGAAAACTGACTGATGGGAAAACAAAATAACGCATGTTAGGATCATATCTCATTCTAACTTTAAGATGATGCTCATTTAAGGAAAGTAGCGAGACTCATACAGTTTCTAAGTGCTTTAAAAGGAATGAAAAACAAAAGACGAGCCATTCTTTTAACATCCCACTATACCCCCTTCCCCCTCCAGGCGGGAGCCCAGATCAGCCTGGCTGATGTCAGCTGTTCGGAGGAGAGGTGCACCAAGTGGTACAACCTGCTGAGCCGCGCCTACATGCCCGAGATCTACAACAAGGACAAAGAGAGCCGAGCGGCTGGTGGCTCTGACAGGGTGAGGAGACATGGCGCCCCCTGGTGGACTGCTGGTTCACGTACTAGCTGATGCTTTGACTTTCACAAGTTCGAATTAGCTTTAAACACAGCACAGAAACGATTCAAGAAAGGTACAGTAAGGCACAAACATGGCCCACGCGATTACGCTAATGAGCGCTAGTTACAGCACGCCCTTCTGATTAGCATCATTTGCAATCCCAGGGAAGCCTGGTGACCATACACAACATGCGGTGGAGGTAACGAATCTCTGTCCTCACGGGGGCGCTGCAGAGCTAATCTGAGCGTTCCCATGACTACAGTATTTATGTTTCTCTTGCCTTCCTGTGTGCGCGATGAGGTCGTAAATACGCTTACAGTTATCCTTAATATATCCACGATGCGGACAAAGCCACAGTCAGACAGAAGGGGTCAACTTTGTCTTTTTTCACGCTATAGCGCCCCCTATCTGCAATGCTCAGACTTAAGAAACACAGGCCGAACGCAGCGCCGCGTGACATCGATGCTGTGTACTTGCATGGATCGCACTTGTGCCCTAAACCTGCTTCTGCTCATTATTATTATTATTATTAGTGAGGCCCGTTTCCCCCATTTATTAAACCAGAGAAACATTTCAAAATGAGATTCATACTTACAAACTACTTTTATCTGCTGACCTGAATTGTTAAAAGCAAACTGAATGAAAGCCATTCGCTGTGTGATGAGATGAGTGGGTTGCACCTGCTTTAATGCTTAAAACACCTTTAACTTACCTTAACACAGTTATCAACCCTGCGTTTGTTCTTTGCTGCAGACTCATGTTTCCAGCAGCGACAGAGTCGGAGCTCCTGAGGACGATGAGTGGTGCGTTTCCATCGTTATTTTGACCCTCCATTGTCCTCTCTCTTTATTTCTCTTTGTCAGTTAATTTGTATTCATTTATCCTTTCTCTTTTTTAATCATCTTCATCATACATCAGTTCCCGATGACTGAGTGGTAACTTATCTCATTGATCACCATGATCCGCCATGTTTCATTTGCTGTTTTCCTTCGTAAGGGACTTTATTTTGTGTGAAAAATACGTTTTCAGTTGTGGATTTTACATTAAAACACACGTGATAAGCTTATAAAACACAATGCATTATTAAAGATTAAAACCTTTTTGTCTTGTCACCATTTACATGGATGAAGTGTCTGTGAGTTCAGAGCTGTTAGCAGTTCCACCAAAGAAAGATTTAAATATTCTCCCAAAAAGGAGAAATTACTCAATAATTCATAAAAACTAACATTAGAGCAAAGTAAAAAATAAATGTTGCAGATTTAATTTCTTTCTTCTCACATTAATCACCTCATGACCCCTCAGATTTATCCATTGACCCTTTGGAGGGTCCCGATACCTAGGTTGGCAACCACTGGACTTAAAATACCGTATTTCCTCAGATAGCAGCCGGGGCCTTTTATTCACTTGACCTGCAGAAGCTACCAGGCCTTTATCTGAAGCAGGCTTGTATTAGATGCAGGCCTTTGTTTCTAATTCCCTCTGTTTGATGAGCAGAATTGTTCATATTTTAGTACAAAGCCTCGTTTTGATTTGCTCCCATTTGGCCTGTTGAAGTTACTGCATCACACTGTTACTCAACACTTCCTGTTTCAGTGTCAAATTAAAAGCCTTCTAGCGTTTCAGTGGACAGAAACCCTTCAACCTTCATTTCTTAACAAGGCTTTTATTGTGTAACATTTGCTGGAAAATGAATTGACTTGCAAACTTCCCGCACTGAGCTTGAAATGTAGCTGCTGCCATCTTGTGGCGCTTGTGAGTTACTACAACATCCAGTTTGGCTGAGACGTAAACACACCTGCAGTGACTGAAATCGGACAATAACACTTTAGATGAGTAATCCAGAACAACAGTGTTGAAAGTAGCGTGATGATGTTGTTGAGTTTATTAAATTAAAGCAATGGAAATATACGACGTTAGTTGGCAGCAGATAATATGACAGCCAGCGGGAGTTTATCCTGCCTTCTTGCTTCCTTGGCCTTTATTTGTTCGTGTTGACCACACCCCCGGCTGTTATTTGACTACCGGCTTTTATTTAAGGAAATACAGTAATGCATATAAAGTAAAATCATTGTTTTGACATGATCTGTACTGCTTCACTTCAGCAGCACGTTTGTGGAGTGACAGGCTCACACACACACACACACACACACACACACACACACACACACAGAATGTTACCTGGCAGGTTCAGACTGTAAATAAAGCTGCTTGAATTTCGGATTCACCTCCCTCCTCTGTTGAACTACACATTCACCTTTCCTCCTCCCTCTGTCCTACGACTATCACACACAAACAAATCATCATCTCTCCACTCACTTTAGTTTTGCTCGTTCACTTGTACACAAGCCAAACTACCTGTTGTACGTTTGGCTTTTAGCCGACTGTGCAGTGACTGTGCACAGACCTGACACTAAAATAATGGTGTTTCAACCCGGATACAAACACATTTTAGCTGGTTCCAAAAAAGAATTGAGTTCGATCCAGGACCTTCCCCCTCTTTCATTTTGTAACTGCGTCTCTGCTGTTGGTGGTCAGGCACGGCGATCCTCTGGAGACAGACGTGTTTGATGATGAAGAAGAAGGAAATGACGTGGAGGGTGTGGGGCCTCTGGAGGAAGAGGATGCGTTTTACCCTGACAGCAGCCAATGGGAAGCAGAGGAGGTGACCAGACTGCCGCCGCCTCCTCCTCCTCCTCCCCCCCCTTCTGCCACAGCAGCCATCACAGAAAAGGTAACTTTAGTGATTTCCCACTGATTTGTTGGTTGTGGCAGAAGTAAACGCTCTTAAGTGGATAGAAAGAAGATAGAAAGCCTTTATTGTCATTGTACTCTGTACAACGAGATTTAAATAGCATCTCCTTAAATACTAAAACATCCTAAAAACCTATTAAAAACACAATATAATTAAACAAAAATAACAGCGGTAAATGGATATTGCACAGATCTGAGGTAGGTATTTAAACAGTACAGGAAGGGGATGGCAGTGCCGGGTGTACTAGTGCCCGTGACTTCGAAGTGCAGCTACAATAGAGAGAAAAAATGAGTTCCGTGAAGTTTAACAATCATACAGGGAAACATCCATCATAAGGACATGGACTGCAGCACTTTACCCATCCCCTTCCTGCATTTGTCCTGGGCTGGAAAAGTCAAAAAAGTCTGACATTTAGAGATTAAATGGTTTGACTGAGTTAAATAAAGCATTCAATGTCTAATTTTAGTTTTAGAAATCTTAAAGCTGCTGTTGGTTTTTGATGTTTTGTTCTGGTTGATGGAACCAGACTGTGCTAGGCTGGGTGGTGTACGCCTGCTCCGTCTACGTCTTCTAATCGCTGCGTGTTCTTTGTCCAGGTGAACAAGGAGACGAGCATGGACAGCTTGTCGCCGTCCCACCACTGCTCGGTGGTCCGTCCCAAGGAGCGCCGCCCGGATGTCCACCAGCGGAACCCCTTCACGAGGGGGAACACCATCATCCGCTCCAAGACCTTCTCCCCCGGACATCAGAGCCAGTACATCTGCAGGGTAACTGCCCTCTGTCCTCCTGATGAATGGACAGGCAGACCGTGGGGTGATGTTTGACTCTCTGCTCTTTTGGTCTTTCCAGATTAACCGCAGCGACAGCGACAGCTCCACCCTCTCCAAGAAGTCTCCGTTTGTCAGAAACGCCTCAGAGAGACGCAGCATGCGCATGAAGAAGGTAGAAACTTCCCCCCCGTCTCCTGATGTCTCTCTCTCTCTCTGTGCAGTTGATGCGTCAGACTACAGTGTTTTTGTCTTTTGAGATGGTTGCTGTGTCAGATTAGGCTCTGATGGTGTCATAGATTCTTGCTGTCAGATGACTTCACACCATGTCTTTCACCACCATAAACTTTTTATATTGTTTTTAACCTTAATTTCAGTAGAAAATTGTTGTTCTTTTTCTTCACTCTAATGGCATTATAATAATCGTGTGTACTTTTCTTAACATAGTTACGTAATGCTTGGACAAAGAACAAGATTTATATATTTAATTGTAAAATAGGATAAAATAAGAAATCCGCCCTTTATTGCGCTCAGCCTTTCAATGCATCCATTAACTTTATATGCCTTCATGGTTTGTCAGATTCTCTGGTCCCGAGAGGAACAATGTTTTTTTCCACTTGAGCTACATTTAAACATAAATTAGAACTTCAATTCAGTTTTATTTATATAGCGATGTTCTCTTGAACCCTGAACTTAAATGACCCCAATTTGCGGCTGTTTTGTGGAAAGTCAAAGAGGAAGACGAGCGTTTATATGAAATCCTAGTGTATCTCAGTATTCTTACATCTGCTTCTCCAGTTCCCTGCAGTTTTAACAGTGAAGTCAAACCTGCAGCTTTATCGGCCACATCGACTCATCTGCTTCCTCCAGAGAGAGAGAGAGGCGGCGAAGAGGATGATGTGTGTTTTCTGTCTCCCAGGCTGCATCAGATGCAGAAAGGGTTTTTTGGACTCGTCGTGTGACACAAGAAGACATTTGAAGGAGTCATGCAGGATTTTCTGTTTTTGTCTTGGCGAGTTTGCGTCTTTAGCACTGAACTTTAACTGTCCCTGTCCTCCCTTCAGCCTCCTGTGCAGGGTAAAGGTCTGGACGGTCTGCTGCGGACGTCCCTGGACCTGGAGTTGGACCTGCAGGTGTCCCGGACGCGGCAGGCCCGGCTGGCGCAGGAGCTGCGGGTGCTGCGGGAGCTGAAGACGCAGCTGGAGAAGGCGAGGCAGCAGGGCCAGAGAGAGCTGCCGGCCTGGGTCCAGGAAGACGAGCGCTTCCGCCTCCTCCTCAAGCAGGCCGAGAAACAGGTGAGTGACCCGTGCTGCTGAGGTGTTCAGGTCTGTTCACAAGTGTTTTCATCACGAGCGTTGGTCCTCTGAAGGAGAGCAGAGTTCAGCAGACACCTCTGTTCTCCCTGTCCTGCTCAGACTCGTGAGGAGCAGCTGCAGGAGAAGCGAGTGGAGAAGATGATGAAGGCTGCAGCCAAGGACGTCCACAAGATCAGGGGCCAGAGCCGCAAAGAGGTCCCCGAGGTCCAGACCTTCAGGTGGGAGAAACAACAGAGCGGGTTTCAGAGCTCTGACACGGGAGACTCAGTTGCTGTATGTTTGTAGAATTATACTGAGGTGAAAATGCATGAAATGTTTGCGTATTATAACATAATAGTAGACAGCTGAGCGCTCACTTCGTTCATTATTCCCACAGTATTCATTGGATGAATATGGTCTTTAGATAAATGCACCTGGTGACACGACCTCTCATGATCTCTGGTGATGTTTCCAGACAGTTTTAACTCTGTGGTTTGTCTCTCCTGTGGCTGTTTGACATTTTAACAAATTGTGGAAAAACCTCTGACTATTACCGTGTTTTTGCTAAATTCTTTTGCCACCTTAGAGAAGATGTTTTCGGTTCCGATTAACCCACATCGTGACAGAATGTTAGGTGATTGTTACGATAGAATCAAGCTCATGAACCACTTTGGATCCGAGGAACAGGGCAGCAGAGCAGGGCAGACATGAAACAGAAGCCTTCAGCTCCAGGCTCACCGTGCCAACTGTTTCCTGTGTGATTTCAGAGAGAAGATGGCGTTCTTCACACGAGCAAAGACCAGCATCCCCGACCTGCCGGCCGACGACGTGTAGAGAAGCATTTCAAAGTATTTCCCCTCCGAGTCTTAACCTGCTGCTCCCACACACATGAAGCAAACGCTTGGCGGTGTTATGAAGAATTTAACATTAACAATAATAATGATAATGTGTTTAGTAGGAAAAAAAGAAAATCCGTGAAGAAACACATTTTTAAAGAGCTCAGCATTTCTAATGTGGATAGTCTTTGTAAATTAGCGATAGCACTGCTTCAGCTTTTTATTTTTATTATCTGGCTGTCTCTTCCACTCCCTTTGTGATTCTGTTACTAACCGGCAGTTTTATAGTTGTTTCAAATCATTCCAGCACAAAGTCAGACGGCTGCACACACACACACAGTTCTGACACAATGACAAAAGGAAAGCGATCAAAAAAAGTATGTTGATAGCACAAAACACAGCACAAATGGTACTAAAGCATAAAGCATAAGCAACTCAAGCTGATCATAAAACATCTAAACTTAAGAGACATTTAATTTTGACTGTCAAGTAATGAAGCAATGTGTCTTTTAGAGCATCTTGACACCTGAAGCTCGTCGGCAGCAGCACAGGTGGTGTTACCTGATCAGCTGTTTCAGCTCCCGGAGTGTGTCTTGCTGATTCAGGAGCGGCTTTTCTTTTCTTTTCTTTTCATCAGCGAGGCCGAGGTGAGAGTCTCCTCGTTTTAGGTCTGAAGTAAAAAGCAGTTACACACACACGCTCAGCAGAGTGTAGACGCAGCACTAACACTCAGGTAGTTGATCGGATAGTCTGCACTTTAACAAACTTGAAGTAAAAGTTTAAAACGAGAAAAAAAATTAACTAAACTTGACGATGTGGGGTTTTTTTTTTTTTTTGGGAAAATTAAAACACAAAAAATTCCAAAAGCCCCTCGCTGGAATGATTGTTGATTGTCGACGTACACGAAGATTGTAAAGACACAGAAAGTGAAGATCAAATGTATTTTTGATGACTGTGAACCACTTCTTACTGATTGTATAATCCCCCCCCACACACACACACACACTCTCTGAAACTGGATATTTTGGATACATATCTGAGTCGCTGAATTTGCATAGTATCGATTCATGTTAGCACGGTGCCCCAGCAAAACTCTTACAACTCTTTAAAGCTGCACTAACTCAACCCCGGATTCGATGTCTGTGTATAATGTGAAGGGGGTCTCATCATCACCACTCTGTGTGTTCGTGTGTTGTGTTCGCCGCTGTGAATTGTAACGTGCGTTTCTGGGTTTTTTTTAAATCGCCACAGTGGCCAAAAAGACAAGGGTCTAATCCATCAATACGGATGTTACGTATATTCATGTACATTCTCACAGCGCGCGCCGTCCTTGGAAAGTTCAACGTACTTCTGGCGTCCTGTGGGTGGAAGCGCTTCACGAAGTGTTTTGACATACCAGGACTTGGAGAATCGATGTACGGCGAAGGGAGACAGTTTGCGGACTCAAACGCTTAACTTGATGAAAGTCGTTAATATAACTGATCACTTCTGAACTTGCAGAACCTCCCTGAGACGCCGCCAGTTTCTAGATGTACGGTGAACTTTTCCTCGTGATGCTGTTCGGGTGCCGACCGGCCTGCGTAGAAGTCCGTTAACTGTGATGTGATTCATTGTCCGGCGTCTGGCTTTGTTTCCAAGGCAACCGGACTTATAAATCAGCAGCAGACCTCGATCTCTTGTTTACTGACTCTTTGTATGTTGTACCTGGATGCTGAGCAGCTGTTGCAGACGTCGTCCTTGATGCTTTCATCAACATTTCACCTGCATTAAAGCAGTTTCGGTGACTTACCTCGTGTTTCCAGTAATATTTTAAAATGACTGGACTCTCTTAGAAGACCTGACATTATGTTGAGATATTTAAAATAGATTTAATTATAATAAGTAACTCAGAGGCCCAATTTAAACACCTGCATGAGCAGGAAATAGACCAGAATGCATTGCGGCAACAGGACAGGTTTACTACCTCATTTCTTTGGCCAGTTTCTCGTTACATTTCTTCCACGTAAAGTGTAGTGACTGCAGCACAAAGAGGCGTTTAAAGGCAGGCGGTTCGCCAGCGTGAGCAGTTTATGGAAAGTTAAGGAAAACCAACAAATCAGCAGCAGAGTGAATAAATAACTAATAATAACGAGCAGCGTATTACATCTCTACAAGAGACCCCGCAGCCGTCAGCGCGCTGAGCATGATCGGCATAAAACACTGAAAAATACAATAAATGGATAAGGAAGGGGGAACATGGAATCTTGCTTCTGAAATCTGCAGCTGACTGCAACAAGCTGTTAAAAAGGCATTCTGGGAGATGTAGTAAGTGTCTTAAGTGGACGTACCGTCAGGAGCAGAGGACAGACACTCCAGAGTGATAATGAACCACTTCAAACATCACAGACCGAACAGGAGAACGTGTCCGAGCGAGAAGCCAGAAGAGCCAGAAAACAGCTGAGTCAACAAAGGGAGACGTAAAAGAGCAGAAACGTGGATTTTCAGATTATTTTTTTCCCCCCTTGTACACAAGTTAAAGTGTCTCGCGCTTCCACAGCAGCTCCTGTCGGCTGCGTCACTTGTTGCTGGGTCACCGTGCTGAGCGTCGCGTCACTCCGCGTCACTGAGAGCGTCTGGTCCTGATTCCCTGCTCGACACGTCCGACGGGTCAATGCCAAAGATTTAACCCCCGGAGTTCACAGGCGCCGTGTGTCCTCGTGCTGGTCCAGGTGACGCCGCGCGCGCGATGCGTTCGCGGCGTTTGTCGCGCGGTCGCCTGTAGCGGTGTCCACGTCCCGCAGAGGGCGCTGTCGCTGCGGCAGGAACACTGTGCAGTGAGCGAACGCCTTTGGAGGAGCAACGTGCGAGGTCGTGTCTTTCTGTCTTTTTTTTGTCTTAAATGTCCAAACCCGGCGCGCCGCCGCCCGACCGGAGACCAGCTGCAGGTGCAGAGCAGCGGTTGCATCGATGCAAACGCTTTGTCGTATTTGCAGAGTAGCTGTGAAGAACAGGACTCTCTCCCTCCCTCCGTTCTCTGCTCTTTTTAAAGTCGGCGGAACTTTGTCGTGTTTAACCTCGAAATCAACAAGACTTGTATGTAACTTGGCGACATCTTTACGAGGGGACGTCGCCATCACTCACAGAAAACCACAAACTGTTAGTCACAAGTCGTTATTACTCTTCTCATCGTGCAGGCTGGAATGTAAATTCTTGGTTGTTGTTTTTTTGTTTTTTTTTCCCCACGTTCAAGTGTATTGTTGTTTAGTTTCTTTCCCTGATGGATCTGTTTGTATGGAGGCGACTATGAGAAACATACAGCATGTATTTATTGCACTTTGTGATTTTGGGTGTGCGTTTCCTGTTTTCCTTTTTACCGCGAGAGTCCCGAAAAGCTGTGAATTTTATTCTCAGACACTGTAACTGTCGACCAGAGTTGTAAATATTTCACCAGCACAAAAAAACAAAAAACAAAACCAAACCAACAATATGTTTTGTAGTTTCACAACAAATAAAAAAAAGTTCTTCTCTTCTATTTTGATGATTGATATGAGTCCAGAAGTTGATTGTTGAGGTATGGATGGATGTGTTGTTGCCCATTTCCTTTTTAAGAATGTTTGAAAATGAATAATAATAATAATAATAAACTTTATTCACCATTCATACGAGAAATGCAGTTCAAAGTGCTTTACAACAACTATATTAAATGCACCAAGTGCTTTACAGAAGAGAATGGCATAAAACAGAAGTGCAGTTAAGAAAAATAAAACTTGAACAGATAATATATAAAATCAAATTGCAGATAGCTTATTAAAGAAATAAAACTTAAATAGAATGTAGGAAATGGCAAACAAAAATAGAATATTTAAAAGAAAACAGAAGAAACAGTAAGGAAAAATAAATCATTTGAAAAAGAACCATTTGATATGAATAGTTTTCATGTAGGATTCAGGTTCACCTGGATAAATCAGTTTTGTTAGTTCCTGTCTTTACATTTGATTACTGACTGATCCGGTCGTGAGGTGATGATGACGGAGAGGACGAGGTTCTGATACACAAAGATACTTAACATTTTTGGATATATATATATATATATATATTTGGTGAAATATTGGATAAGATAGTTCTTTAAGTGAAACCATGTGAGAAGTTAAGAGGACTGCGAACAACTCAGACATTTGAAAGTACTGTTTTAAACAATGTGGCGTTTTCATGTCAAATGTTCTGCAACTACAGCTATCAAATGAAGCGAGGGCAGTAAAAGTACAATATTCATGTAACTTTATTATATATATATATTATATACACACACACACACAGTATGTGTGTAATTAGTTACTTTCACCAACTGGATTTGACGATCGACCTTCACATGGTGTTCGCACGCACATACAGTAGGTGGCGGTATCCGCCTTTTGTGGTTTGCGATCCGCCGTTAAACACGAAGAGGAAGACGATGATGACGTTGCCAGTACCGGAAGTTGATTTCCTCTCGCTATTTGTTTCGTCAGCCACGAGAATCCACAGCCGACCGGCACAAGAGTTTCACCAAAATGGGAGACCGTGTGACCGAGTGCGCGGCCAGACTGCAACAGCAGGTGAGCGGCCGGTTTGTGGGGCGTGTAGCTAACGCTAGCGCTGTGTAGCTAGCGCTGTGTAGCTAGCGCTGTGAAGCTAACGCTGTGGCAGCTAGCGCCAGCTAGCACGCTTTCTCTTTAAGGTGGCGAGTCTCATTTTGGTGCCGAATTTACCAGAAGCTCTTCAGAATGTGCGCCTATTGGCAATCGAGAAAATCTTACATGAGCAGATGTTTAAATTAGGTCTTTCAGGCGAGTAAGTTGACGTTGTACCGTCCCACACGTCATTACCGCTGTACCTGTCCTTTACATGAGCTGTGTGTTTAGCGCCCTCTAGTGGCCTGAACGGGGTCCTGGGGGGCTACTGTGCAGAAGTAAAGCTGGCTTCATGTTCAGGCTGCAGCTAGTGAATAGTGTAAAACACCTGTTAAAATAAAACGTATTAAAGACAACAAAATCTAACACACAGCTAAATGGATTCAGACTGAGTGTTGAAAATGTACCCCCTAATATTCAGGTTGATGAAAGTCAATATGATTTTGTTTCCCCTAAACTGAAAGTAGATTTTTGTGTCGGTTTCCAGATTAATGCTTGACTTTCAGTTAAAAAATGACACGTGTGTGTTTCCCGTGTGACGCATTGACACGCTCTGCACTTCTGTAGTCGTATTTTGGGGAAACGGCAGCCATGATATAAAATGTTGGTCAGCCCTGTTCCTGGAGAAACCGAAGGGACATCGCAGGCAGGCCGACGTTGGCTCGGTCTTGTGCTGCAGTACAGTCTGCTGGTTAAATGTGTGCGTTTGCTGTTTTCAGGAGCAGGAGATCCGGAGTCTCTCTGCAGAGATTGAGGGTCTGAAAACCCCCCAGAACCAGAGTCCATCTCCTCGTCTGGACGAGCTGCAGGAGGAAAACGCCAAGTTGAAGTACCGCCTCAACATCCTGAAGAGGGTGAGTGACACAGCAGGGGGCGCTCTCTCGCCCTGAAGATGGGCTCGCCTGTACTTCCTGCTGCCGTGCACCTGTCCAAATGGTCCGAGCCCTTTACGGCTCTAATGATGAGTAAACCCGGAGACAACTGCCCCAAAACACAAACATATAAAAGATTTTTACAAACTACGGATTATACAGTTTACTCTCTGTAGCGTTTTCCATGTATACATGTGTGCTTGTATTTTAAAGGTCGTTCTAGGGACAGACACGGGAAGATATCGGTAGCAATTCTCTATTTAAACAGTTTATAATCAGATGAACAGGAAATTAAAGTCTATGAATCATAGTTTGTAGAATTACAGTATTTAACGATAGTTTTTCGCAACAGTTTCAATGTGCAACAGCCTTAACACAAGCAGCCGAACTGGGTGTTAGGTTTTTACCTTTTTAAACCCAAAGTTGCGCCCTCAGACAGCGCTGCAGAACACTAAATCAGGTTCTTTCCCCTCATTGGCAGAAGTGTCGATGCTAATGTAAGCTGGGCGTAAAGATGGCTGAGTCAATGCAACATGTGTCACAAACGTTTTTCTCCACTTTACCTGCATTGCTGCAGAGGGGAAAAACAAATGCATTTCCTTTCATCTTCATTGCCGCCGCCGTTTTCGTCTGGATGCTTTCCAGCTCCACTGTGTTTCTGCAGCTTCCTGGGTTTTTTTTGGGACGCTTGCAGGAATCTTACAGTGACTGATATATCTGAAACAAACTTTGTGGTTGAAAAAGTAACGTGACGCAATACTGAACAGTGATTTTGTCGCTGTGTGAGTGTAGGTTTCACGTTCCCCTCAGGGAGTCCAGAGAACGCCTGTTGAGTCAAAGCAGTTGTAACAGACTTTTCAGACCCGTCCTGCAGCATAACTGAACTCTTTAACTGTCCGTCTGTACGGCATGTTTGTTCCAGCAGTCACCGTCTGGCCAACATGGATGACTTTGTCCCTGTGTTGTCCTCCCCACCTGTCCTCGGTATGTTGATGTTGGTAAAGCTGATGTGCTGTGTGTCCTCAGTCCATGCAGGACGAGAGGACGAGCTGCACTAAATCCATGATGAACATCAACGAGCGGCTCCAGGAGGTTTTCGGGGAGGCCATCCGGGCCTCCTACCCCGAGCTGGACAACCCTCCGCTGGCTGTCGCGCCCAACCAGCAAGCCAAGTTCGGGGACTACCAGTGCAACAGTGCCATGGCCATGGCCCAGGTGAGCTCGCCAACTCTGTCTCTGCGTCGCAGAAAAGTGCTCTTTAACTGGGGTTCACTGGGAGTTTCACTGAGTCTTTAAATGTCTTCAGTGTAGTTAAATTCTAAGCCTCAGTTTTTCTTCACCGCCGTAAGAATGAAAGTCAGGTCTCAAGGTTATAAAACATTGTTTTTTGGTTCAGTGCTTTTTCTTAACGGCGTTTAAATGATAGGATGTGGACTTCAAATTCTGTTTTTAACAACCTTGAAGTCTTTGAGTGATCTGATTGAGTTCAGAGGCTTTTTGTTGTAACAGTTATCTGGCGGCTGACTCCACTGTTCAGCTGTGTGCTGATGTCGGCTGCCTGGCAGGTCAGAACTAGTTTATTTCTGGGATGAAAAGTGGAGAAATTTGTACCTATTGTGACTGATGTTGTTGTGCTGCAGATGCTGAAGGCAAAGGGAATGAAGGTCAACCCGCGGGACATTGCAGAAAAGATCATCCAGAACCTTCCAGACAACGAACTCATCCACAAAACGGAAATCGCAGGACCAGGTACAGACTGTTCTGTGATGGGGGGGGCACTTCCTTTGCTGCTTCACGTATTTTAAAGTTTCAGAAACAAGTGGAACATTTTTATTTTTGTAACCCAAAAAAAACCCGCCCACATAAACAAGACAAGACGAACCTCGGATCCAGGAGGAGCAGTGCGGGTTCCGAGGAAGCTACTACGACCAAAGTGTGGGCTGTGTCCACATTCTCAGCATAAAGTCAAACAGTTATGGTTGTTAATGCTCTCTGCCGGGAACCGGTGGACTGCCCCCTTTGGGTTGGAAGCAAGTTCTTGCCCCAGACGAATTAGTTCAAGTGTCTCGGGGTCTTGTTCATCAGTGAGGGTAAAATTGAGCGTGAGGTGGATTGGTATTGCGGGTGCTGTACCGGACCGTCATGGTGAAGAAAGAGCTGAACCGGAAGGCAAAGCTCTCGATTTACCTGTTGATCTACGTTCCAAACCAGGCACGTCCAACTGGTACGAGGCCCCGGGGGAGACCCAGAACACCCGGGGGGGGGTTATATATCTCAGCTGGCCTGGGAACGCCTTGGGGTCCCCCAGGAGGGGCTGGAAAGTGTTGCTGGGGAGAGGGACGTCTGGATAACCCTGCTTAGCCTGTTGCCCCCTGCGACCCGGCCCCGGATAAGCGAAGGAAATTGGATGGATGGAAACTTGAAAAAGATGATTAACTAGGAGTCTCTTTTAACCAAAATACTCAAAGTTGGTAAATTTGGTTAATGATTGTTTGACATGTTTGTCAGCATGAACCTCCAGGTTTACTGAATACACAAACTGTTCCTGAACGATGAGTGGAAATGCAATAATATATTTAAGCTCTTCGGATGTTTGACCAGAATCTTGCTCAGCCCCTCCGATGTCTCTCCTCTCTCTTCAGGCTTCATCAACATCCACCTGAAGAGGCCGTTTGTCTCCAAACTGTTGAGCACCCTGCTGATCAATGGCGTGCAGCCCCCCCCGCTGGCCTCCAGGAAGAAGGTTCGTCACGTGACGTCAGATCTGTGTGGAGCGATGAGGAGGACCTAACCTTCCTCACGTTAACACATGAAACGTAACTGAGCTCAGATTTGCATCATGTCTTCAACCGATCAGCCATATCATTCTGACCACTGCCAGGTGAAGTGAAGAACACTGATTATCTGGTTACCATGGCACCTGTCAGTGCGGAGGGATATATGAGGCAGCAAGTGAACATGTCGGAGCCCACGGAGCATCGCAGTTTGTGGCATTTGGGGACACTCAGGGTGCCCTGCTGTCTGGATGTTACGGCTGATCGCTTTGTATTTATTGATTACTTATTAGTTTGTGTGTGTTGCTCAGGTGGTGGTGGACTTCTCCTCTCCCAACATTGCCAAAGAGATGCACGTGGGCCACCTGCGCTCCACCATCATTGGGGAGAGCACGAGTCGGCTGTTTGAGTTCCTGGGCTACGACGTTCTCAGGTCAGTCTGTCCACACAACCATCACACGCTGCCGGACTGTCGGACTGTGCTCGCAGATGCACAGTGCTGCAGACGTGTGTCTGTAGGTCCACCCTGGAGTCCGCCTCGCCCGGGTTCCCTCCACAGACAGCCAATTAAATGTTTCCACTGGATTTTGGATTCCTGCAGGAAAATGAGCTCCGTGGGAAACAAACAAACTGTCAAGCCAGTTAACATTTTAGGTGATATGATACTAACTGTATAACCCTCTGGACCATTTTTTGGGGCAAGGTTGGAGGAACGCTGGGACACAAACCGCTCACCAGTTACAGCCATGGGAGGAGGATGTCTTGCTCAGGAGTCTCCGTTTTTACGCCTCGTGTTGTAGAAAGTCTCTGGTGTTTTGTCAGGTTCTCACTCTGCTCCTGTTACTCCCAGGTTGAACCACGTGGGGGACTGGGGGACCCAGTTTGGAATGCTGATCGCCCACCTGCAGGATAAATTCCCAGACTACCTGACCATCTCCCCGCCCATCAGCGACCTGCAGGCCTTCTACAAAGTAAATCAGTTTTCTGCTGCTGCTCGCTGTCTGAATCCACACAGACGCAGGACAGAGGACTTGAACTTGCAGCTACGGGGCAAATTCACTCATATTAGGTTTAAACTAGTTAGCTCAATGCTTCAACGTTTGAAACAGAAGGGAACTTAAAAATAATCAATTTTAGGCTCATTTACTGTTTGTGTCTTCTGGTAGCATTTCACCTGTGTGTTTGATTACTGTCATGTAGTGGAAATGATGATCTGATCGATAAAGTAAATGAACAATACAAGATACAACGTGGACGTTTTGGCCGTTAATGTCAGTCGATGCCTCCACTCCCTGCTCTTTTTACGCTTCTGTACTCGCATGTCTTTTCTCTCTGTCATTTCTCCTCCTCCTCCTCTTCTTCCCTCAACCAGGAGTCGAAGAAGCGCTTTGACGACGAGGCAGACTTTAAGAAGCGAGCGTATCAGTGCGTTGTCAGACTGCAGAGCAAAGAGCACGACATCATTAAGGCCTGGAACCTCATCTGTGATGTTTCCCGAAGAGGTAGTTCATCTGTTTATGAGACTATAATGTTAAAGGAATAACCCTTCAGGCTGTAAACCAGCTACACCGCGGTCACATGACCTCAGCGTCTCCACCACTGAGCTTCCAGCCTGTAGTCTGATTACTACAGAAGCCTTTGGGAAAGTTCGAGTCAGAACAGTTTGCAGTATAAACCCAACGAGGCTGTGAAGGAGGACGAGTGAGTCGATGAGTTTCTGTGTTTAATGTCCCCGACAACCTCTAGTCCCATTTAGCCGCTTGTTAGCAACAGCCTTTTGTAAAGTCACGTAAAAGCTTCAAAACTCATGAGTGGAGTATTTAGTGACGTTTTTTTTGTCGCAGAACAAAACAGGAAAAAATCTCTTTGGCTTGTGTTTTCAGGAAACCCGCTTTTGTTTTCTTGTTTCAGGTTTATAAATTGGATTGTGTGTGTTTCAGAGTTTCAGAGGGTCTACGACTGCCTTGACATCTCGATCATCGAGAGAGGGGAGTCGTTCTACCAGGACAAGATGATGCTGGTGGTGAAAGAGTTTGAGGAGAAAGGTTAGTGCACAGCAGGTCAGAGGTCACAGAGGTTCTCAGGAGATTGTCAGTGGATTCACTTTAATGTCTGTGGGTCTAAGTTTGAGTCCATGTTACCTCAATACAACGTTGTGCCTTGATGTACCTGGGTTGTTATCTTTTTTTGTTGTTTTTACCTAGAATACAAATATTCAACAGTGTTGTCATTCTTTGAATTTGTAGTCTGCTGTTGCCTGGTATGACCACCAGGGGACAATATTACCTCATGAATGTCCCCTTCTAAATCCCCTTTGTTTGGTTTGTCTAATTTCTTTTTCCTCTTTTGCTGCACTTTCTTCTTCCTCCATTTCACTCATTATCTCCTTTCTCTTTTTTCTCCTCCAATCGTACCCACGTTATTACTCTCTCTTAAAACCATCCTTTTTCTAATTTCTCCTTTTGTCTAATTTCCATCCCACTCTGTCTCCCTCCTCACCCATCCATCTGTCCTCTCTCCTCAGGTTTTACACAGATGGACGAAGGGCGTAAGATCGTCTTCGTCCCGGGCGAGTCCATCCCCCTCACCATCGTCAAGTCGGACGGCGGCTTCACCTACGACACGTCGGACCTCGCAGCCCTGCACCACCGTCTTTTCAATGAGAAAGCTGACATCATCATATACATCGTAGACAGCGGACAGGTGGGTGGAGACGGAGGGGGAGGATGGTAGAGTTGAGACCTGAATGGAGATGTGTAGAAATATAGGCCAAAAAGAAAACCTGGTAGGAAAATGGTATAGAAAGAGGGGGAAACTGATCGGTAGCCGAGGGAGCCATTTGTTTCCCGGCTGTTTCAGTTTTACTGCTCTGCAGGAAGCAGAAAGTGCTGTTTCTCAGGGGTGATGGAGGAGAAAATCTACTTTAAACTAAGATTTGTTGACTGTGCTGCCATGGCACGGAGGACAAATAGTTGTTTAACACTGTAGTACAGTGTTTTTAGGAAGTAAATGTATCCTACAATCTATTTAAGCACAGGCAGAACATTTTAAATTTGATCTAGTAAGACTGCAGATGGAGCGTCGTCGGGTTCCCTGCAGACACAAACCCGCCCCTCTAGAGATAAATTCTGTCTCTTTGTGAGGTAGATTCCAATTCATCACTTGAAATAATCTTCTTCCTACACTGGTGTTGGAAGCTGAAAACTTGTAAGAAGCCGTCGTCAGACGGCAGGTTGGGTTTAAATGTTTGTCATGAAGACCGGCATCATCATCCTCAGCAGCAGCAAGCAAGAGGGAAGGGAGGAAGGTAGAGCTTCATCTGAGGAAACTCAATGAGCAGGAGATACAACCTGACGGAAACGTTACCGAGGTGACCGTGTCTTTGTTGCCTGAGGATAGAAAAGGATGAATGCTGGTTGTATTCGGTGTCTCTGCCGTCCACGTTTCCCACTTTATCCTGAGGAATACGTACCTCGACATCTGCACCATGAATCTGTACAAACATTGCTGCTCCCCAGAGGATGAATCCCAATGACTTGTCTGGCGATCCTCTCACTTTTCCTTTAGCGCCACCCTGAGGTTGGCATTTGTGGTTTTGAGGGAAATGACTCAACCATCGGATAGATCGCCACGCTGTTTGGTTCAGACGCTCAGTCGTGAGGTCACAATTGAAATTAGGCGAACACTTAATGCCGGCCTCAGCTGCATGTCGTGTTTAGCGGTAATTAGCAGCTGTTAGATTCAAGTTTCCAAGTATTAGTCAGATGCAGTCACGCATTGAAATGCTTTTTCTGGAAGGCTCCTGGCCAGTGCCACCACAACATATGAAATATTTAAACAGACATCGTAACACACTTTTGGTAATATATTCGTGTGTGTGTGTGTGTGAGCGCTGCAGTTGCTCAGGATTCAGTGTTGTTGTTATAGGAAGGCTTTATCTTAAAGTGTAACTTGACATTTATGTTATATGCCACTGAATTTGTGTGTGTTTTATCGTTTTTTTTAGGGCACACACTTCCAGGTGGTGTTTGCGGCGGCTCAGATGGTTGGCTGGTACAACCCCCAGGTGACCCGGGTGGAGCACGCAGGCTTCGGAGTGGTGCTGGGGGAAGACAAGTGAGTTTACAACACACAGAGCGGCTTTTGTCTTTCAGATCCAGGAACAATCTGGTTCATGAGGACTGTGGCTGTTGTCTCCCAGCACTTACGGTGAAGTTGCTTTAATATGGGAACAATGACCCGGCATCTGGGTGCATTCCTCATGTCTCAAGCCCACAGTGGTCTGGAATAAATCATTCGGTCTCCCGGCAAGAAAACAAATAGATTATTTCTCGTTTTGTCCCAAAATAAAGTCTGCATCAACTGTTCCCTCCGCTAGTGTTTCCAAGTGGTATTATTGTTAACCGGCAACATGGCTACTGCTAGCAGTCTGGCTAATGTTCCTGTCCGAAACAACAAACAACCGTAAGAATCCCAGTTTCATCTAGACACCCTGATCTCAGTGCTGTGATCGAGGCAGAGACCATAACAAACCCGGTAGAATTAATAAGTAGTATAACTAAATCTCTCCATCTTCACTTCTTCGCCTCCTCCGTCAACGGGGTTTCCTGTTTCTTTTGCCGGGTAGAGTTCCCCAGAGTTACTCCAGTTGTTGCACCCGCAGCTGTTTCCGTTAGCTGGGGATAGCTACCGATAGTCACCGGCGGGGGGATCAGAAGCGCTGGACAGTAAACGTGAACCAGTCAAAATGATTCTAAAGGACATTGTCCAATCAGCATTTACTTCATATTGCCACACATGCTTTTTTTACAGTCAGTTAAAGCAGGATGTTAAAGGGTTGAATATGGAGGCTCTGTGGCAGTAAAATGTCCGACCTTGTAGCAGCGTACAGACTAATAACAGTTCAACATGAGCCCAAATCACCGTCATCAGAGCAGCAACAAAGACAAGGACGTCTCCACCGCCTCACTGCAATCCTCCAGATGTCCTTCACTGTGTCTTTATCACCACTGCTACATGTTTTTATTGCATTTATTGTCGTGCATACATTTACTGAACGACTGCATTGATAAATAAAAAGGAAAAAGAATCCATCTGCTGCTCCACAAACGGCACAGACAGTGTTTGAACTGCAGTTATTAGCCAGCGTGTGAGGAGCAGAGGCGTTGTGCAGTGGGCGGACGGCAGTTTTTAACAACACCAGGTCGGGTTTGAGCAACACGAGTAAACACCATCATAAGATCAGCTTGTGAGTCGTCGCTGAGACCGACTAATCATTTCTGGAGCAGCTGCTGGGGGTCGGTGCCCACGTTAGCTCCTGCACAAAGCTGCAAATACAGAGTTAGACTTCAAGCAACATTAGGCGACTATATGACCTTATAATAACGGCTTCAGAATAATTTTTATGCTACACTGGCTTCATTCCCGCTCCGCGCTCTGAACGCCTGTTCCTCTATGGAGCTTTATTCCTACCTTTAATCAACAGCATGCTCTTTCAGTTTGAGTGCGTACGTTGATTTCATGTTCAGATTTTGTAATACTCTCTCAAAACCCTGCTCTCGTACTCAAATAGCACCTTTGCACTTGGATGTGTTGTTGCTTGCGCAGCTGTCCACGACTTTATATGTACAGAAAATATAGTGTACATATACCGGTTTATTTTACGATCATAGCTACATGTAATAGCTGCTGTATAGCACACAGACGGGGGCCGGTGAGGTGAAACGCGTCGCTGGACAACATTGTCCGCCAAAGTCAAGCACCTGAAGTCCGTTTTTTACTTTAATGCTGCTATTACTGGAACCAACCTTTTTTATGATGTTTAATTTTACCACACTTTGTACGCTGGCCAGGATGAGTCGGCTCATGCTCACTGAGAGCTATTAGCTTTCTACTGTTAGCTAAAAAACAAAGCGGTAACCGCCTCTGTCGGCCACGTCTCCTTAATAGCCGGCTAGTTTTTGATCATAAGCCCAGTCAGCCCACCAAATCCAATCCTTCAGCGTGTCAACAGATGCACGCGTACAGCTGTCCACGCACTCCGACAACTGTAGGGGGTCACACAAAGTATATCATTTCTTGCATAATTGTTGCTTTAAGGCGTTAAAAACTCAGACTGGAGGCTTTTTCAAAAACGCATTATAATAATAAGGAATAATAATGAAATGTGTCAGGCAGAATGCCACGGCTCTCAAAAGGAAAAATGATAAAATGGCAAACGCTCGCGTTCCTAAATCCCGGCAATGAACGTGATGAGTGAAATGTTGTGATTGATAGAAACGATCGGACGGAGCCATGGAAATAACACAAGTTGCAATAAAACTGAAGCATCCAAAAATCCACCGAGCGTTGGTTTGACCACAGCACTGTGTGGACTCTCCCTTGGACTTGGTTCGGGCCTCTTTCCTCCTCCAATCTCTACCGTCACCCTCTTCCTTTTTCTTCTCGTCGTCTTCACTTCTCACTCCCAGTTTTGTCGTCCCAGTTGATGCATCTGTACTTGCAGTGTGTGTCCCAGACCTACTGTGTGTTACTCTATCTATAGTAGGCAGTGATTACTGTGCCTGACAGGTGAGCAGGCTCTATAATTTCAACACTATCTGTCACTCGGTTGTTTTGTCCTAATCAATCGCCCAGAGAAGAAGAGCCGAGCCCTGGCAGGAGGTTGACGTTACGCTTCGCAGAGGCTGTAACTAAGTGCTGCTAAACGCCCCACAGTAACCTGAGGGGGCGTAAATTGGCCCCACAATGACTGCGCTACTCCAAACTCCATTAGAAATTTATCATGCTGTTTTCATAATCGCTCATCCAGACAATAAGGGCTTAACACAGCCACGGGGGGGGGGGGCTGTTATTGCTGCAAGTAAACAGGGAATTTAAGGGGGGGGGTTATTAAGTTTTTGGCTCATGTTCTGTTTGTAATGCTCATCTGATTTTGCTTGATTGTGTGAAATGTATTGCCCCGAGGCGTCGGCAGGCAGAAGTAATCTAATAGTTTGTTGTCATGGTAATCATTGCGGACAGAAAGTGTAACCTCGGTGCCGGCTCCAAGGTTCTGTTAGGGGACGTCGAGACGTCTGATCGCGTTCTAGGCCGACCTGCTCTCCTCGCAGTCTCTGTGCTTTCTTTTGTCTCCCGGAGTGAACGTTGTCGAACCTGTGCCTCTCATCTTCCTCTCTAAGGAAGAAGTTTAAGACCCGGTCTGGAGACACGGTGAGGCTGATGGACCTGCTGGAGGAAGGACTGAAGAGGTCCATGGACAAACTGAAAGAGAAGGAGCGAGACAAGGTGAGAGATAATTAAACATCGTGTTTATGTCAGAATATGTCGCATGTCCTGTCAGGAATACCACAGATTGTTTTAAGGCCCGACATGAAACCCACTCCAAGCTTCAACTGCTGTTGGCTTCTGCCGTAGGACGGATTTGCCAGAAAGAGAAAGTTGACCTAAATAAAAGGGAAACACAAGGAGGACGTAGGAGTGCAGGGTCAACAGTGAGAGCAGACTGAAAGAGAACACAGTACAATTCCACATACAGATGTAAAGCAATGGCAGTTACAATGTTACTGATGTTAGAACAAACATCCAATAGTATTAGCATGTAATACTAATAATAGCATCCACTCGACCACACGCATGTGCGTCCAGATCCAGATCCAGACTCGAGAGAGAGAGCTCAGTGCATCATGGGATGTCTCCCGGCAGTCTAGGCCTATAGTAGCATAACTAAGGGGGGGGCACAGGGTTCGCCCAGGCCACCCCTCGTGTTAGCAGAGAGAACAAACACGGCATGTTTGTGTTGCTTTCTTTCCCAATTAGAAAAAGTGATTTCTTAGTTTGTAGAGATGGCAGCCATGCTGTCACTCCAGCTCTTTGTGCCAGAGTCGAATACGTTGGCAAATATTGATGACCAAAGTCCACGGGACTTGGTACAGACATTCATGTTTCCAGGAGGGTAAATAATAAACTTTTCTTCAAGTTTTTTCAGCACACTCAGTCAGTGTGGTGGTCGTGAATAAAGAGAGAGCTGTGTTTTCAGCTTTAGTCTTCGGAACTACACATCGAAAGATTTACAATTGGGGAAACTTTTGTCTTAGTTCTTTTTGGAGAAGAAGGACAAAACGACAAAGAAGGCAAACATGGCTGCAGCACCTCAGGACTCCAAATCCTCAGGAAAGCTGCTTACTGCTGGTTCACGTGTAATCATCTGTCTGCTGTTATTTCTCTCATTTCTCCTCCAAAATAGTCGATAAAACTTTATGGCAGGAGCGACGATCTGCACAAATCAGTTTTGACAGAATATTTCACATTATGTTGGCTTGTATTACAATCACTTATATCAGTGCCTCGTGTCAAACGCTGACTCTTTTGATGAGCGGCCGTTTAGTCAGAGGGATACAGCGCAGTGAGCGGCCCTGAATGACGAGGCTTATTTTGCAGTAATGGCCTACGGCAGCCATTAATTCTTCCCGCTCTCATCCTGCACAAGCCGAGCCGAGCTCTGGATCTCTCTGATCTCGTCCGGAGACGGCCGCGTCTGAAACATGAAAACGCGCCACCAGAAATGTTTCTCCTCATCTGCTGAGCTCTGAGGACCACCGGGCTGTTTGTTCTTCTCTTCCGCCCCTCCATCTTTTCATCATGTCTTTCGTTTCTTCCCTTGTATCTTCTTGGGAACTTGAACCTCCTCAGCCTGCAGCCACACCGATGCATTTTACCGTCTGTTTGTGTTCCTGATTGCAGAGAACGCCGCCGTCTCTGTCAGATTTGTGTGTTCAACAGGTTGAACTGTCTGTAAAAGGATAATACTTGTCAAGAGTGGTCATGGCTTGATTAGCTAATAGCACTGAATTATAACAACACTTCATTAAACTTTCTTTAAACTTTCTTTTTTCCCAAAATGACCAATAGGTACCAAAAGATTTGCAACGGGTCCAGCAGATCGCCTCCGTCAGCATCTGAATGGGCTGCAACGTAATCCTTGTGGAAAAGTGTCCACTGAAAGTGCTTGTTTTTGCTGCTGGCGGCTCAAGGCTGTTATTCTAAGAGATGGAACGTGTGTTAAAGAGTAACAACAGCTCACCCTCTCGTGAAGTTTCCCCTCACTGACATTTAGCTTATGAAATCATCTGTCACAAACTTTCTGTACTGTCTGAGATTCCACTAGGGGGATGGCTTGGAGAGCAGCATCCCTGACTCACTCTCACAAATGACCCAAACTCAGCTGCTCCTGCTACAACACGAGCGCTTCATCACTCCCTCCTTTTGCAGCTCAGCTGGACCTTGTTAAAACAAGGGTATGTTGGTTGTTTAGGATTTTTAAGGTGTTTTTTTTTCACCACCTGACCTCCCGATTGTTCCAGCTAGTCTCCGGATTCAACGCAGAAAGCATCCGTTGACGAGCCTTTCCCGTCATCCCAAGGCTATCGTTAGCTGTAGTTTCTACTTCACGCAGCAAGCGCTGACGTTTTCGTTAATTTGAGTGTATGTTTTCACAGCTTCTGATGCTGAGGTGTTTGTGTCTGACATTAAACTTGCAGGGGGATAAAAATTAGGGGAAAACAACAGAAGCTGACCTGGTTAAGAATTATCCGGAGCAGCGTAAACAGTCGGTGACTTCCACTTGAACTGCAATGCTTTTAATGCAGAGAAGGTTGTGGGGGAAGCCGGTGCCAACACAGTTTCCCTGCAGGCTCTTCTGGCCTGGCACTCTGCTCTCTGTCTGGGTCGGGGCCCACGTCTACCATCTGCTAACCCTGACTCATTATAACAAACCCCGACCCTGGCCTCCATGAACCTCAGCCTGCACCACTGACACTGCTGCTTTCTTTTCTCCAGTTGTGTTGCTCTTCTGTTTTTGTTTGTGTGTTTCTGTCTTGTCTTGCTGTGTCACGCTGCATCCTGGACCTCTTGGGCCCTGTCTCTGTATGTCTGTCATGACCCTCTCTATCCTGCTTGTCATCAGGGCTTCTAACTAGAGCTGCAACAATGAGTCGATTGTCAGTATATTGGGCTGACCGCAGTGTGCAGGGGACTTCAGGGGACATTTCGGCCCCCAGAAGTAGCTGCAGAGTGAGCGCTCTTCGCTTTCACGCTGCTCTGTGGGGTGAAAATCATTCCTCTACATCAAGTCGTCGGACTCATCAGACCACATGACCTTCTTCCATGGCTCCAGAGTTCAATCTTCATGCTCTCTAGCAAATTGAAGCCTTTTTTTCCGATTAGCCTCACTGATAAGTGGTTTTCTTACCTATTTGCTTAGTTAAATCCAGGTGGTGACTTTTTTTTTTGGCTGGGCAGTGTATAATCCCACTCCCCACTCTGTTCACTCCCTGTGGTATCGCACAGACAGATTCAAGGAAGGCTATGGCTTAATGAGTCAATTTAATATTTGCCTCAGGCTAGTAAATTAGATTAATTATTTGGATTAAATTCAACTCATCGGTTCAACTGTTGGAAGCGTAAACTGAAGTGTTGCCTGCAGTAAATACAAGATACAGAGTTATCAGAATATTTAATGCCTTAAACAGTGTTGGTGATGGGAAAGATCAGCTCCTGTCTGTAATATGTCTGTTTTTATTAAATGAAACTTCACTGCGCTGAAATTGTCTTTCTGCAGGTCCTGACCCCAGACGAACTCACCAGGGCCCAGAGGTCCGTCGCTTATGGCTGCATCAAGTACGCCGACCTCTCCCACAACCGCATCAACGACTACGTCTTCTCGTTCGACAAGATGCTGGATGACCGGGGCAACACGGCAGCGTACCTCCTCTACGCCTTCACCCGCATCAGGTGAGGGTTCACGCTTAATGTTCACATTCATAAACTGAAATGTGAACCCTGCTTCTGCACTGTTGCAAAAGTTCAGTACTGAGCTTCTGAAGCATTCGGCTTTTCCACCGAATATGTTGCACGGACAGACGCTAATATTTATAAGCACGGGCCCCACGGGGCAACCAAGCTCCTAATTTTGGTGGCCAAGATGTAAAGTTATGTAGATAGAAGAGGACACGACTCTTTCTATTAACATGGCAACACAAGACGCTGCACACTTGCTCAGTTTCAAACCCCCAGCCGCTCACTTTGGGATGCTGAAGTATCTGGAAAGTTAAATTGAGTTCCTCCTCGTCTTCACTCCGTCGTGTCAGAGACCCTCCTGCCAGAACCAGCATTCTTTCATTACCCGTATCAGATCAGCCCTGCTGGCCCTTGTGGGAGCTTGTGGCAAGGGATTAGTCTTTTGGGCATTTCCAGTCAGCACGACCCAATTTCTGCCCCTTATCCCCTGCATCGAGTGACCATCTCCTGAGTTGGGGTGGCAGAGTGCCCAGCAGAGATTGATCTTCTCGTTCTTTAGTGGGAGGGTGTCTGTCTCGTCTGAGAGGATTCGATGTTCTGCATTCAGCCGATAGAGCTCACTGGTGGCAGCCAGTAATGATTTGTTATTGATAATCTGATCACGCCGTTTCCTAATAAACATTTAGGAAATGGTGAGAAATAACGATGTGAGAGACTGGTGTAATTTGGTACTAATTACAGTGAGAATTGAGAAAGTTGTCAGTTTAGTCGGTTGTGTTGCACACTTCCTGAAGTTCGACCGACCTGAGTTGCACGGAGTTGAAGCCTCTAGGTGGCGCTGGCTTGGCATTTAATTAAGTCAATTAGGGGTGAACCCGTTGAACACAGTCTCTGTTTTACCTGCAATTACTGCCAAACGTTGGGGTTTTTTCCAGGAAAGAATTTACCAAAGTGACGACTTCATTGGAAGTGTCCTTCTCGGTACTTTGAAATAATCAGAAAGGTTTTCTTCTTGTGTAAAAACAGGTATCAACGCTGTTATTTTCACGCATTGGTTCCAACCAAGCCCCTAAATTTAGTGGCCAATGTACGTTTGAAAAGTTCCACAAAAGGCAATTTAACACAATTGAACACAGCCTTCCTGAACTCAATACACGAAGAGACATTAACAGAATGACGATACATTTTTATAATTTGTTTAAAGTGAAAATTCAACGTTCTTTGTAAACATATGGTGCAAATATTCAGATTTAGTTCAGATTTGGGATGTTTGTGGAGCTGTAACGTTGCTTTGAAGTAGGCAAAGTAGATCCAGTGTTGGGATGAAACCTTTCGTGTTAATGTCGAACCCTATTGGGATTTTCCTTAAATATCGATATTGGTATCCGCCTCAAACATCCAGCGTTGGTCGAGCTATATTTTAAAATGCTCCTGCCTGACGTCTACAAACCCAAAGGTTTTGAATTAACGTGGTACAGAACAGAGATTTTAGAAGCGACCGTTTGTTCTTTAACTCGACGTGTCCGGAGATGTTCGCTGTGCTTTTGAGCTGCTTTTATTTCTTTTATTATCTGCAGCAGATCAGCATCGGTATTTGAACACAAGCACGTTCGGTTCAGTTGTATTTATACAGCGCTGTATCATAACTTGCCATCGCAGAACCCCGATCCACGTCTTTGTGCTCGGTACACCGACTCGCTTTGATGACTTGGGCAGGAAAAAGGGAAGTTGCTTGTAGCGTTTGTATGTTTTACATTACAGCTCTTTAAAGCAAGGTAATACTATGATACATTAATCATTTTGTTTCACAATGTTGATGCGTAAATTATTGGTGTAATACCGCCACGCTCGCGCACATATTCCTAGAAAGCCTCAGTAAATCGAGATATAATAATAATAATAATAATAATAATAATAATAATAATAATAATAATAATAGTTCTTAGCTGCAAACGCATGATATTGGTTTATAAAACAGATGAATAACTGTGGGGCCGAGTGTTGAAATGTATCTTATGTGCTTTATAAACTTACAGGTGAGAAACATCTGTATTAATGTGTTACTGATTTCCTGCAGGTCCATAGCTCGTCTGGCCAACATCGACGAGGCCACGCTGAGGAAAGCGGCGGAGACCTCGGAGGTCCTCCTGGACCACGAGAAGGAGTGGAAGCTGGGGAAGTGCATCCTCCGTTTCCCGGAGATCCTGCAGAAGATCCTGGACGACCTGCTGCTCCACACGCTCTGCGACTACCTGTACGAGCTCGCTACCACCTTCACCGAGTTCTACGACAGCTGCTACTGCGTGGAGAAGGACAGACAGACAGGTACGCAGGGCCGGGGGGATGAGATGTGTTTGTAAAAACTTATGTGGAGATCACAGGTGGGTCAGAGGTCGGCCTTTGTATGGCTCCCTGGAGCTGGAAGGGATTTAGTGTCGCGCTCAAGGACTCCACCTGCTGAGCATCACACGCCTTTAACATTGTCGGACGTCTTGTAGCACTGCCCTCCGTAGTCAGGGTTCGATCGTAGCTCAGGTTTTAGTTGGACCTCGTAGAGACAACCGGGTTGAAAAAGACGCAGTTACATACAATAATCATAGATCTCGTTTTTGAATATTGATTTCAAAATTGTAAAAAGAAAACACAAGAGCCGCTATTCCTCAGTGTTGTGCTCTCATTGGGAGCCTTTGAACGGGAGGTTTCACTCTAAGAGGGTTTTCATTAAAAGCCGTGTATTAGCCCTCCACTTGTTCCTGTTAGCATTTTATCCCTGCAGCTAGCACTTCAAACTTACAGCTGTTTAATTAGTGCTAGCTGAGAATTAGCACTGCTGTGTGTGTGAATGGAGACTTAAGATCATGAGCCAGACGTACAGCGATCAGCCAGAACACTCTGAGCTCTGCCAGGTGAAGTGAAGAACACTGATTATCTGGTTACCATGGCAGCTGTCAGTGGGGGGGATATATGAGGCAGCAGGTGAACATTTTGTCCTGCAAGTTGATGTGTTGAAGCAGGAAAAATGGACAGCGGAAGGATGTGAGCGACTTTGACAAGGAACCAAAGTGACAACTGGGTCAGAGCATCTCCAACACTGCAGCTCTTGTGGGCTGTTCTGGTCTGCAGGGGGCAGCACCTACCAGAAGTGGTCCAAGGAAGGAGAACCGCTGAACCGGAGACAGGGTCATGGACCCGTGTGGTCTGATCCAACAGAAGAGCTTCTGTAGCTCAAACAGTGATGCTGGTTCTCATAGAAAGATGTCAGAACACACAGAGCATCACTGTTTGTTGTACATGGGGCAGCGTAGCTGCAGACCGGTTGGTTTTATGGTAAATGGACTCTTTTTAACTGTTGACACGGTTCCCAAAGTGCTGTAACAGCTTTAACAGTAGTCTAATTCACACATTCACACACCGATGGGGACACAGTTGCCATGCTGCCTCCACTGGGGGCAACTTGGGGCTCAGGGTCTTGCCCAGGGACACTTTGACAGGAGGAGCTGGCATCGAACCACCAACCCTGGGGTTGAAGGACGACCGCACACAGCCGCCCCTTCTGCTTATGCTGTCTTAACATTATGGCTGATTGCTGTATAAAGTCAATAGCTTGAGGTTAACTTGCTGAAATAATGAGGACATGATTAACAACACAGATTGTCATCTACATGTTGTTCATGCATCATGCATGCCTGAGTCAGTGTAGTCACTGCGTCACTGCGACTGTAACAGTGTTTCCTGGAGGCTGGACACAAACACACACGCTGAGTTTACACTGTGTATTCAGAAAAAGACCTTGAAGAAGATGCTCTGTGGAGCATGTCAGCGTCAGTGCATTGTGACAACATTAATGTTAAAGCTACAAGAAGCAGGATGTAAATGCTGCAGCGTAACGTTACACAGATGTGAGTGGCACGTCAGACAGATGCAGAGCGAATCAAGAAGACCACAGAAATAACGCTAGTGACCCCAAAGCCCTCAGCAACAAGACATCCGCGTGGATGCATGGTTACCATGGCTACACCTGAACCATGCCATTTACCTAGAAGGTAACGGAGGAACCTCTCAGCCATAAATATGTTTCAGTGTGATGAGCTTTCTGTTGCCTACAACACAGCATCCTGTAGTCCACTGTGTGAGTGTGTCTGTGTGTGAGTATGTGTGTGTGTGAGTGTGTCTGTCTGTGAGTATGTGTGTGTGTGTGTGTGAGTGTGAGTGTGTGTGAGTGTGAGTGTGTGTGTGAGTGTGTGAGTGTGTGTGTGTGTGTGTGAGTGTGTCTGTGTGTGAGTATGTGTGTGTGTGAGTGTGTGTGAGTGTGTGTGAGTGTGAGTGTGTGTGAGTGTGTGAGTGTGTGTGTGTGTGTGTGTGTGAGTGTGTCTGTGTGTGAGTATGTGTGTGTGTGAGTGTGTCTGTGTGT